>RYFJ01003110.1:0-93085 GCA_003991445.1 Oryza meyeriana var. granulata | reverse complement strand
GGGAGAGAGATGCCGCAATCTCGATCTTCTGATTGTCTATTGTTCGCTGGGGCCCACCGGCGTCGCGCTCATGTTCCTCGTTTCGACTTCCGCTTGCGGCTGCCACTTATTCTGAGATGGCTCGCTTGTGGCTTTCGCATTGTGGTCTTTGTCGGGGCTCTTCTTCTCGTCGAGGGCCCTCGGCGAGGCTTCTAGCGAGTGGCGGTTTTGCTTGGCCTGTCGAAAGAAGCGGCGTGGATGCGTGTTCCGAGTGAATTCGGCGATGAGCGGGGGCGTCTTTACCCCTTCGCGGAAGGCCGGCGATTGGAAACAATCGTGTCTTGTGATACTTGGAATTTGATTGCACTTCTCTGAAAACCTTTTGAGTGAATTCAAATCAGAGACTCGTTCTTTTCTTTTGATGCAGGCTTGGTAAAGGTCGTGCTCAGAAGCCGGTCTCCCGTCGTAAGGCCTAGAATTAGGATGACCGCTCCTGATGTTGTCCCCACGGACCCGATCTGATAAAGCTTGGGAGGCTGTCAGCATGTCCTCGGCCGATGGCTATCGACTGGGTAGTTTAGCCATGGCTTGCTGCTACACCTCAGCCTTGTTACTGTAGGTGACGTACGGTGAGCTAGGATTGTTGGTCTTGGGCTGTCGTACTTTTCGTATTCCGGTAGGACTTATAGCGACTGGTCCGCGGATCGTTCTGTACTTCCCGAGTAAAGTGCTGGATGTCTTCGCCTCATCTTCGTAAGGACTTGGGCTTTTCATTTCTGTCGGTGTACGTTCGTCAGTGAGACGAAGCGCTCGTGTTCATGCCTCCCGTCGGTCGGCGTCATTGCTCTTTCGGCTCTTTTCGCTGCCGGGCGTTATGGTGTGGCAGGTCAGTTTGTTTTGAATCGGAGGTCTTGAATCTTGGGTCGGGCGGTCGTTGACTGGTACGCCGCCAGCCCGTTGTGTGTTGGTATTGCGCCGTTGTTGGTCGGGACTCTTCGCGCTGCCAGTGGAGCCGGCCGTCGACGCGCGCTGATTGCAGATACTGCGCGCGCTCGGAGAGCCGTCCGATGGTTTGGTATGTGAGTGATTGCTGATGTTCTTTGCTGTTGCAAGGCGGCCCGCTTACATCGCTTTGATGTGCAATAGTTGGTGTGGCTGATTTGATCGGCCCAATTGGACGTGTCCAGTAGAGTTGGGTGGCAATACGTTCTGTTGTGGCGTGACGAGAGACCGTCGTGGTCGCCTTGACTTTGGTTTCGAGGATCTTGCGCTTTGGGCTTCGTTCGCCCAGCTTGTCGTAGCCGCAGTGTCGAGTTGGCTGGTTTGGCCTCCTCTTGTTGTTCGTAGTCGGCGCTTGCTCGTCTTGCTGCTCCTCTTGCAGTCGGCGCACCTCGGATGGTTATAGGGTTGAAGCCATGAAGATCTGGGGGGAGGAGGAAGCTGGAATGGTGGACGTGCCGAGTTGGTGCTCGAGTTACGTATCCCCGCCCTTGGTGTGGAACTCCGAGTAGTTTACTCGGAGTTAGGGATCGACTTCCGCTTCTCTGTCAATCTGTCCGGTTCATGTCGTGTCCAACTTGATCGGAGGCTCGGGTCTGCTGCGCGGGTTGTAGATCATCAGTTCATCGCCGTAACCGGTAGGCGAAGAGGTTGTGATTCTCCCCCCTCTTGGCCTAACCCGGGCGTGGCTCAAGGCTATGCGCGAGTTCGGACTGCTTGAGGAGAGGTCGTTCTCCGATGTTCGCGATGTGAGGGATGTCGTAGTCAGATCGTGCAAATGGAGATTGGCGAGTTTGGGCCGCTGGCACGCCGGCTGGCTCTATCGGCTGGAGAGATCGTCCTGTGTTAGCGCAAGGTAAAGATTGCCTTTGAGTTGTCGGCGACGATCAAGTATCGAAGGGTGATGGTGTCTCCATTGGAGATATTGTGCTCCTTGATCCGTGATGGGATACATCGAATATGTTGGAGAATCGCGGGCCCCTACCTGGGTCCAACTGGTTCGATTGCTTGCATCGCGGCCTATTTATGGGCTACTCCGGGGACTTGGAATTCGGTGGTATTGCAGAGGAACCAGGACGAATTATATTGGTTTCATGTGCCCTCGACTGTTGTAAGGTATATACCTCGTCCAGCTT
Organism: Oryza meyeriana var. granulata; assembly: GCA_003991445.1. NCBI lineage: Eukaryota > Viridiplantae > Streptophyta > Magnoliopsida > Poales > Poaceae > Oryza > Oryza meyeriana. The sequence goes on along the minus strand of RYFJ01003110.1, from coordinate 90,971 downwards.
GAGGTTTTTTCTCTCTGGGGTCTTGTGATCATGATTCTTGGCGTGCCTCATGGTGGCCCTGTTCCGCTTTATATATAGGGGAAGGGTAAATGACATGGATCCAGTCGTGTATCTGTACAAGGATTTCTTCTTATGGATAGAAACTATCCGTACTAAGATATGTTTTCTTATTAGTACAAGGCATTGGCTTGCCAGAACGCTGTTTTCTACTATTATTACATGGTCCGGCCATCCTCTTCCGGTGGCCCATGATGGTATGAGGTTAGGCCATGGCCGCCTCCACACAGCCAAATGCGCTTCTTCTCAGTCGGTTCAGTCGGCTGGACGCGCCTCGTCAGAAACCGACGAGCCACCAAGGCCCCGTCAAGCCGGCCTCTTTCAGGTCATCTATCTTCGTCAACAATATATGTGCTTGGCCCAGTTCTTCAAAGGTCGTGTTCCGCGGACCAGCTTGGGCAATATCCGCTGGTGGCATACCAGTAAACGGGCGCAAGGAAGGAGCAGATCGGCGCAATAAAACACTTCCTTGTGCCAGCCTTCAGAGAAGATTTCAAGGGCAAATCGATATACGTTTCTTCCCATCGCTCCTCAGTTGAAGACCAGCCCTCCAATCAATTGATATATTATTTTCTTTCTTCTCTTGGAAGGTGGGCTTGATATGGAACAGGCGTTGGAAGAGATGAAAATGGGTTCAACACTCAGAAAGCACTCGCAAGAGTACACAATATGAATGATCTGAAGGATTGAGTTGGGATTTAAATGCACCACTCCAGCCCATAGAAATCAAGGATGCGGCGGAAGAAATCAGAAGACGGGGAAGACACAAGCCCCGATCAAAGAAAGAGCGATTAACTACCGTTTCACCAGGCCGGGGGTTGGGGATCGACTCATCCCTTGCCGACCGCCACGGATCACTTCCTGGCTGGGTAGCTTCAGTTCGTTCTCATCCGTCTCAGCTTCCTGAGCCACAATCTGAGATCGGCCAAGAACTCTGGCGCAACCGCAGGATTCGTCGCATTCGGCATGACTGGAGGTGGTGAGATTTGGGGGAAAGCAAATCGGGGCTTGGAATAAACGAGGAGGATTGAAATCGCCGAGTCCGGGTGGGGAACAGCGGCTGCTACCCTAGCCGGGCGGGAGGCGAAAAAGTTAGGCGGCGAAGGTGGAAGACGAAGAGATTGGCCGATTGGGGAAGACGACAGAATCTTTTTCTCTCTCCCCGTCATTTTATAGCCTGTACCGACTAGATGGGCCCAGGCCTGCACAGTCGGTATTGGGCCGACAAGATATGAGTTCCTACAGTAGCATGCTCCATGTGGGCCACTTGCAGGCTGAGTTGAAATTATAGCGCTGGTGCTACCAACAGGAACCGATGAGGTAAACGGATACGCTTCATGAGAGCCTTATTGCTAAACGTATATGTTTGGGTATCTGTTTATCTCACAGGTCTTGAGGATATATCCTTACAAGGATCACAAGCTGGTCTTCACTAAAATTGAGGATGCAGGTATCTTTCTCGAGTACACCTGACCATGATTATGGATTATTTTCATAAAAGTGGTACTCGGCCTACATGCGTGGCTAACGGTTGCCATGAGCAACATTTTACCCACTGACATGATGCGGAAGAGTCTAACTTTCGAGTAGTGCACTACTCGGGAGAGACTATAAATATCTATTCCCGCTGACATGACGCGGAGGAGTCTAACTTTTAGGTGGGACGCCACTCGGAAAAGACTATAAACCCCCCTTTTCCAGCTGACATGAAGCTGAAGAGTCCCACATATGAGTAGCATCCTACTCGGTAAGACTATAAACACATATTCCGACTGACACGAAGTCGAAGAGTTGCATACATGAGTAGTATCTTACTCGGCCAGACTATAAAATTTATTCCGGTTGACATGATACCGAAGAGTCTTATGTACCAGTAGTTATCTACACGGGAAGGACTTCCAGGTTAAAAATCTTTGACTTTATGTTTAATGGTCTTTACAATTAAGCACAAAGTCGGGGGCTACACCTAATAGGTGCACCTATTCGGCGCACACTATTCATATATCTACATGAAGCCCTTCATAGCCTCGCTGCCAGCTGACATGAAGCAGGACTCGGGAAGACTTACTCGGACAAAGAGTACTCGGGAGCATCGCACTCGGGTAACCTTCACCGTGGAGGATGAGCACTCGGCATCAGCTGTGACTCAACTATGAAGGTCTCAGGGGCTACTGTGGAGGCCATGGGCCCTGGGTACCTCATTACTAGTACATGGGCCACTGGATGAGGATGGGCGGACATGTAATTAGAGATAAGACAGCGTCTGGCAAGCCTTGCCTTGTATAATAAGGAAACATAGTCTTAGTCGGATAGGTTTCTATCTCTAAGAAGGAAATCCCTTGGTCGTATCCGACTGGGATCCTTGTCATGTACCCCTGTCCCCTAGTATATAAAGGGAGACAGGGCGCCCCATGAGGGCACGCAAGATCATTGATCACAAGACCACCTCAGAGTAATAACACCTCAACTGGACGTAGGGTATTACCTCACATCGAGGGCCTGAACCAGTATAATTCTCCTGTGTTCCTCTGCAATCCACCGAATTCCAAGTCGCCGAGTAGCCCCATAATATTATTGCCGGTGCAAAGCATCGACAATCATGTTCAGAAGCCTCGACTTCATTACCGACGAATTCGGCAACCTCACCTTGGCCGACTCGGACTCGATCCGATCTGCCAGGGAACCGGCCAACTCCGCGCCGGTCAGCCCACACGACACTGCAGCAACCATCACCAACTTGCTGCGGCAATCTTCATCTTGTCCAGGTCTCGGGACAACTCTTTCCTTCGGTGTTCGACTCGGACTCGGCCTTGAGCTGGCCGAGATCAAGCTAAGAAGGGAAGAGATCGTCAATCTCCCGTTTAGACTCGGCAACGCCGCGGATATCTTCAAACAACATCCGACGCGGCAAACACGATCCCCTGGTGTTTGACTCGGATACGGCCCAGAGCCGCTTGAGATCGGATATAGGGAGGTCGGAGTTATAATCACCCCCATCAACTTTTCCGAGTTTGACTCTCAGTCGGACTCCAACTCTAAGTCGGATAGCAGTTCGGCAAGCTTCTCCCCGCCGCGAGAAATCTTCATGGCATCCAAAGGCTCAACTCCTACTCAGGAATCACGCCAACTACACGAGCAATAGGAGGAGGAGGCCTACCGACTGCGAGAACAATAGGAGGAAGAAGCAAGACGCCTGCAACAGCAACAAATCCTCCAAACCCGAGTCAACGAGCACAACGTCTTCATTACTCCTCAACAGAACATCGTGGCTACTACAACTCTATTGGATACACTCCAGTTCGGGCCTGATCACCAGGCCATCCCGACGATCGCAAGGATAAAAGCCATGCTCACCGCTGCTGCATATCAACAGCATCAACAGTCAGGTGAAATACTCATGTCGACTAACAAGTCGGCTTCCCCAACGGCAATCTCATCCGCCTCAACGCGACACCGAGTGGCTGGCTCTAGTCAGCTGCACACGGAGTCACGCCAGACGTCACTCGGCAACCCCAACAACAAATGGTGGCGTCGACATCCAGATGACCGTCGGGACAACCGGGATCTCCAAGGCCGACTACGACATGACCTTCGGCGAGACATCAACACTTGGCGCTGTGAACGAGAGGAAGATGAGCAGCGCCAATTGAAAGACAAGAACAAACGCTTCGGCCTTCATCACGAGCGGTTCCACCGCCGCAACCGGAGCCGGAGCCCTCATGCAGATGAAGGCGTACTGGCCTTCACCGAGGAGCTACAACAGGTCGACTGGCCGTCGGGTTTCAAGCCTACAGGCATCGAAAAATACAATGGCAAGACCAATCCTGAGTCCCTGGCTCACGGTCTATACCTAGCAATCCGAGCAGCCGAAGGAGATCACAAAGCCATGGCTAACTACTTCCCAGTCGCTCTAGCCGACTCGGCGAGGACATGGCTAACAGAACTTCCCAAGCAATCAATCGGCTCCTGGGGAGAACTCCGGGAATGCTTCATCACCAACTTTCAGGGAACATATGAGAGGCCATCTTCCGAGTATGACCTATATCAGTTGCATCAAAGGAAGAATGAGTCTCTTCGTGACTTCATCAAGAGGTTCTCTGAGAAGAAGAATTCAATCCCAATGATCAAGGACGAGGTCGTCATCGCCGCCTTTCAAAAAGGAGTCATAGACACCCCGTTCATCGCTAAATTCACTCGGAAGCCTCCCAACTCTATCAAGGCTTTATTCGATATGGCGAACAAATACGTCGACTTGGTCGACGCTGTTGCTAAGGCCCTCGATGACAAAAAGGCACCCTGACAGAAGAAGCGGAAGGACACCGATGATGCGGCCCCGACTAAGGTGGGAACCACAAACGCAAGTCGAACGGCTTCATTGTGGCAGTCGGTCACAACCGTCTTCAACCTTCAACAACTGGAGATTATCAAAACAACAAGTGACATGCTCGGGGGTTCAAAGCCAACGCGAGGATGGCATTTCCCATTCCAAATACCGAACAGCTAAGTCGCTTTCTAATAAATATTTCTTCACTTGGCCTCACCAATGCTGCAACTGCTTACACCTAATAGGTCTACAAGCTGCACTTTTTTCTGTTTTTGCTCTTAAATGATTGCAAAAGTACTCGAGTAGCATAAATTCTGATCCGTGAAACTTTGCTCCATGAAAGACGAAGTCAAGTCACCCAAAACACGTGTCTGGGAAAGAGCCATGAGCCAACTCCCGACACTAGAGGGCTATGACTAGTCGGGCAAAGTGCTTAAACGTAAGGGGTCAACTACTCGGGGAAATTAATATCAAAAAGAGGAAGAACAAGTATTTACATATATTGTAAAATACATAAATTTTCTTCGGGTGATTGTTTTCATCATCAGATGCTACTCATCCGATATGTTTATAATGAAGGGCCAGTTCTAGATACGCGTGTCAGGAACTTAGGGCTATGAGCCTATCTCCTACGCTCGTGGGCTGGACTAGTCTGCCAAGATATGCTCGGAACGCTCCATGAGGGCTATTGACCGGGTACTTGCGTCACTCGGGACGTCATCTTCCCCGGCTACGCTCCATGTGAGCTAATAATCAACCTCCGGCATTAGTCGAGGCTCAGGCACCACTTGGCTGGGTGAGGTACGCCCCATGAGGGTCGCCAGCCGAATCTTATGCTAATGCTAGGTTCGGGTACCTTATTCGGTCACAATTCTGGTGGGTAAGGTATGCCCCATGAGGGTCGCCAGCCGAATCCTATGCTAATGCAAGGTTCGGGTACCTTATTCGGCTAATAACCGACCTCCGGTGCAAATCGGAGCTCGGGTACCACTCGGTTGGGTGAGATACGCCCAATGAGGGTCGCCAGCCGAATCCTACGAGATTCGGGTACCTCATTCGGCTAACAACGGACCTTCGGCGCTAGTCGGAGCTCGGGTACTACTCCGCTGAGTTAGGTATGCCCCAGGAGGGTCGCCAGCCGAATCCTATAATAATGCGAGGTTCGGGTACCTTATTCAGCTAATATAACCGACCTTCGGCGCCAGTCGGGGCTCGTGTGCCGCTTGCCAGGTTGGGTACGCCCCATGAGGGTCGCCAGCCGAATCCAATGCTAATGCAAGGTTCGGGTACCTTATCTGGCCATAACTCTGTTGGATAGGGTACGCCCCATGAGGGTTGCCAGCCGAACCCTATGCTAATGCAAGGTTCGGGTATCTTATTCGGCTTTACCGAAGTCAGAGAAGATCTACGTCGTCAAAGCGCATCCGGAGTTCTCATGCACTGCGTCACACCTGGGTAGGGCAAGCAGATTCTGCAATATACCTACTCAGGCATTTGTGGCAACCAGGTTGCATCCAAAGCATAAGTCAGAAAGGCTTACAAACAAGGATTCCTCTGGCTGATTGCGGTTATCGATGTTGAAGTACTCATCCTGACATGCGATGGATGCTACTTTTATAGGGCTATGCTGGGTAGGTTGGTTTAGGCTAGCTTATTCGGTAGCAGGCCACCAAGATATGAGTTTCTACTGTAGCATGCTCAATATGGGCCGCTCGTAGGTTGGGTTAAAATTGCAGTGCTGATACTACCAACAGGAACCGATGAGGTAAACAGATATGCTTCATAAAGGCCTAATTGCTGAACACATGTGTTTGGGTATCTATCTTATCCACCAGGTCTCGAGGATACATCCTAATAAGGATCACAAGCTGGTCTTCATCAAAATTGGGGATGCAGGTATCTTTCTCGAGTACACCTGACCACGCAATGGATTTAATTTTATAAAGTGGTATTCGGCCTACATGCTTGTCCAACAGTTGCCATGAGCAATATTATTCCAACCGACATGACGCTGAAGAGTCTAACTTCCGAGTAGTGCACTACTCGGGAGAGACTAAATATTCTTTCCAGCTGACATGACGCTGAGGAGTCTAACTTCCGAGTGGGACGCCACTCCAGAAAGACTATAAACGCCCTTTTCTAGCTGACATGAAGCTGAAGAGTCCCATATACGAGTGGCATGCTACTCGGCAAGACTATAAATCATATTCCGATTGACATGATACCGAAGAGTCTCATATACCAGTAGTATACTACTTGGGAAAGACTACGAGGTTAAAGATCTTTGACTTTATGTTTAATTGTTTTCACAATTAAGCACAAAGTCGGGGGCTACACCTAATAGGTGCACCTATTCGACGCACACTATTCATACATCTACATGAAGCCCTTCATAGCCTCGCTGCCACCTGACATGAAGTAGGACTCGGAAAGAAGATGCACTCAGACAAAGAGTACTCGGGAGCAATGCACTCGGGAAGACTTCACCGTGGAGGATGAGCACTCGGCATCAGCTGTGACTCAACAATGAAGGTCTCAGGGGCTACTGTGGGTGCCATGGGCCCCGGGTACCTCATGACAAGCATATGGGCTACTCAGATAGAGGATGGGCTTGGCCTTGTAATTAGAGATATAGTAATCCCTAGCAGACTTTGCCTTGTATGGTAAGGAAAACATAGTCCTAGTTGGGTGCGTTATATCTCTAAGAGGAGATCCCTTGGCCATAATCTGGTTGGGACTCATACCTTGTAACCCTGTCCCCCAGTATATAAGGGGAGGCAGGGCGCCCCCTGAGGGCAAGTTGACATGGTTCATCAGAATCGCCACCATAATTCCTCAAAGGAATACATCCCAAACTGGACGTAGGGTATTACCTCATATTGAGGGCCTAAACCAGCATAAATCTCCCTGTGTTCCTTTGCAATCCACTGAGTTTCCATCGCTGAGTAGCCCCATATTCATATTGCCGGTGTAAAACATCGACACGTACCGAGCCAATTTATTGAAACGGCTCAAGTACTCATTTATGCTTGAGGATCCTTGTTTGAGTTGCTCGAACTCAACTCTCTTTATGTCAATAACGCTTTCGGGTACATAGGTCGCTCGAAAAGCAGTTGCGAATTCATCCCATGTGATTGTCGAGGAATCCTCATGGGCGGCACAGTAATTATCCCACCAATCCACAGCAGGTCCTCTCAATTGGTGTGCCGTGAATAGTCTCTTCTCTAAGGGGGTTCACTGGATTAAGTTGAGCTTCCATTCTACATCTTTGAGCCAATCATCGGCTTCTATTGGCTCAATTGTCTGGGAGAATTCCGGAGGGCGGGATCGAAGGAACTCTGTGAGTTTAGCCCTTCCATTCTGTGGAGCTTGTGGGGCTTGTTGAGGATTTTGTTGGAGCATGGTTATACTCTGAGCTATGCCCTGCAGGATTTGTGTTTGGATGGCTAGGATTTGTTGTGGATCTATGTTTAGGGGTGGGGGTGGAGGTAAGTCTTGTTGGACTGGGTCAGGGTGAGGGGGTGTGTTGTTTTCAGACCCGTGTTCCTGATCTTGTGGGTTATTCTCTTGGTTGTGAGCTAGCACTTGGTCATCTTCATAACCATAGCGGGCTGGAGTACGCCTTGGTCGTTGGTTGAGGCGAGCCATCTATGGAAGATAGGGAAGAGAATGATGAGGGAAGGAGTAAAGAGAGGAAGAAAGAGGCACACAAGCACAAACTGATTTTTAAAACATAGATACTTTATTTATATACAAGAGGGGTGGCCAAGTCACATAGACTGGACGCACACCATACAAGATGTGGACTACCATACATAACACACACACGCACTACTCGCCACGACTCCTAGTGAGTTGGCGATGACACAAAAGGTCTGACGTCCACTATCTACATCCTGCTGCCCTGCACTGCTGCTGCTCTACTCCTGCTCCTCGCTCCCAATCATCACGCGCTTGGAAGGATCCTCCTCCTCAGACGGGACAGGAAGGGTAGGAGCAACTGTCAGAGGATCGGCAGGAATAGGTGCTGGGGCTGGTGTGGGAATGTCAGCTGTAGTGTCAGCTGGGCGAGGAGTAAACTGCGCAAGGTACTCGTGCGCAGTCAGGCGGCGTCGGCAACGAGGTGAGGAAGGTGGAGTTGGGGAGGAACTCTGGGAACTGGCGGCATGTCCCTCAGTGGGATTAGTAAAGTCGGTAGTGCGGGCAGAAGTCAGGGTGTGTGGGGATGGAGGGATGCAGTCGCGGAGGGAGTGGTAGTGCCTCTCAAGGCTGCGGTATGCCTCTAAGAGTCGACGGTACTGCTGGTCCAAGGCGGTGGTCATCTCGACAAAACGAGTCAAAGAAGGAGATGACTCACGACAGGTGCAAGGGTAGATACCAGTGGAGGATCCACTCACTCGGTGGGGTAGAAGGCAAAAATGGGAAGAATCAAGGCGGGGGTAGTACTAGTCGCAAAGACGACGAATGGCTGCAAAGGCCACGTCCTGATAGGCGAGCTGGAGTGTAGGCCTCACCATCACAAAACGGTGGCGGCGCAACTCGGGACGAAGGGGGTAGAGGCGGAGGGTAAGGCGGCAACGAGGAGGTACAGTGGCTACGGTGAAACCAGCGAACTAAGGAGGGGAGTATTTGAGGAAGTGAGCCAAGTCTTAGAGAATCTCGACAAAGCCTCCCTGACCTTCACCGTACGAGAGGTGAGTGTTGCTAGCGTCCATCTACAAAATGAAAACAAGAAAAGAAGTTAGTAAAAATTTTCAAAAATTTGCTAAGGAAAGGGGAGAAATAAGAAAGTCTTAAGTTTTCACAATTAGTTTTAGGAACGTATTGTCCTTAGGGCCTTCCTAATGTGGGGGTTTCGTTCCTAGGGGCCAAACCTATGCTCTGATACCACCTCTGTAACGCCCCTCTCCCGTTAACCCGTACAGGTTAATAGAGAAGGAACGTCATTACCTGTAATACCTATACCAGTCCCAGGAGACTAGCTGGTACATACAGGATATCGGTAGATCACCGCCAAACCTGCTTTATTTATTGAACCTAGTCCTTACATAAGTTGCAGTCTCGGACAGACCCCGAGACATGCAACGATACATTACAAAAGTAGGTAGTGGAAATACACGGGTAGACCTATACCCACAAGCATGGCTTGGGGACCTAGATCAAAACCCTAGAACTCCTCATGCTCGGCTTGGTCTTGGTAGTATTGGCTGAAAGTAGGGTCTTCATCTTCATAGACTGCTAGGGGAAAAATAAGCAAGGGTGAGTACATGAGGTACTCAGCAAGCCACGGAAATTATGTGGTATGCAAGGTTTTGCAAAGGAGGGTTAGGGTTATTTTCGCAAGAGGGGTTGCAAAGACTTTATGGTTTTTTAAAACTCTAAGTGTGCTCTCTAAGTTGTCGGAAAGAAGCTCATGCTTCAATCCATTCCATGAATTGCGTTACAACAACTCACCACAGTTAAGTTAGTTGGGAAGAGACTCACGTCTTGACCCATTCCACAAGTCTGAGACTTGTCACAATTTCCGATTCAGAGCGTACCCTCCTATGGTACCTCCATTTAGGCGGATTCTCCTCATTTCAAAACTCATCACTTAACTTCAGCAACTCAACTCTAGTGTCATCCAACACCCCGGGTCACTTAGGCCCGTTTCAGACCACACAGGTTGTCCATCAGTCACACAGACTGATTCTGGTAACGGTTCCCAACCCGCAAAACAATTACACAAATATTCATAAAATAAAATCTACACTAGAGGAATCACTTCACATTTGCCCATTACCGTGGGCACGGCTGTTTGAACAGTTCATAACAATCCTTTGCAAAGGGTGTACGCTTTTCCCACACGACGCGAGCTTACTCCCGCACTGGCCAAGCGGGGAGGTTCATGACAAGGCCTTTCGAAAGCCTTCCTAGGATAGCACGTTGCCCTATAAATGGGTGCTCACACTCAACCAAGTACTAGGAACTTATTTCCTGTACTCAGGGACGGGGGTATATCGCCCTCTTGGCACCTAGTCGGTCCCACATTTATTAGCAACCGAAAACCATCCTGGGAATACTAATTACTTGGCCAAGGGTGTCCCATTTCACCCATGTGGTCGCACTGCTATATGTTCAGTGCAATTCCTCAAGGAAACGGTCCTTAAAAGTCTAGAGAAGTCGGAGCCACAGAGGCAACGACGACCCACGACCAAGTTTGTAAAACCATTTTATTTCGCAAACTCTCGACCAAGCGTGTCGAGGACTTTTTAAATCATTCTAAAACCCTGATTTTCCCATCGTAGTATTTTATTTTAGATAAAGGGGGTCATTGACATCCATACACAAGTACGAACATCAAGATGATAGGGTTACAAAGATCAGGTCATCAATTTATCCAAGGCAGGGTCAAATGCAGCAAATAGGTTAAACCGGACAGATTCGATTACGAATCGTGACAACTAAAGTCGTGTTCCTAATTATGCAAGTTTTGGAAATTAAAATAAATTTTAAATCATGGGTCCAACATGGTCAAGGGTGACTTGCCTTGCTTGGGGTCTTGCGCGTCTTCGACGAAAGCGTCCCACGGCGACTCCTTGGAAACGGCCTCTAAGCATCGCAAAAGAAAACACACAAAAACACCAAGAATCAGAACCAATTTTATATAACTAATAGGGCCAATATGTAGATCTCAATTTTAGAAAAATTTTGAGAGTTGAATGGGTTCAACCGGAGCTACGGTTTAAAAATTATGAATTTATAAAGTTTGGACTATTTTTTGAAAATAAAAGGATTTAAAATCTCTTTTAGGAAAGAAAAGGAATAAAAAGAAATAAAGGAAATAGATCTAGAGGCTAACAGGTGGGGTCACTGGGTCAGAGAGAGAAAGAGACACTGAGGCTGACATAGTGGTCCCATGAAGTGAGAGGAGGAGGGAGTACTGTGCGGGGCCCATCCGTCAATGTGAAAAGGAGTACTAATTACTATGCACTTATTTGGTGTGGGGTCCACATGTCATATATTTAGACGGGTCAATGGGTCAGAGGAGTCGGGTGGCTGGGCCCGCATGCAGCGACCGAGAGGGAGACAGGGTGCCGCGACTGGGTACAGGGAACGACTGGCCGAGGGATCGATGGCCGATGGTCGCCGGAGCGATCTCGCCGGCGGCGGCGAGGATCGGCAAGAGGCTTATGGCTACAGAGAGTGGGGACAACAGCGAATCACTGGAACGGCTCGGATTGGGATGGGGGTCACCGAAAGATGGTCGGCGACGGCCATCCAGAGACGGCGGCGGCAGCGGAGGGAAGTGCTCGTCGCCGGCAACCATTTAGACGGCGGATTGGTTCGGGTTTGGTCAGTTTAGATGCGGCATTGCATGAGGAAGGGATACGAGGGGTTAATTTGTGCTTTTACCTGTGTCTCTGGTGAGGAACAGAGCGACGGCGGCGACGGACGGTGGCGGTGAATTTGGGCGTTTCAGATTTGGGGGCTAATTTGCAGAGGGGAAAGGCGGTGAAGCTTTCTGGTGATTAGGGGAGCTCGGTGGTGGCGGTGGATTGGCCGGTGAGGGTCTGTAGCAGCAAGGGGAGCTCGCGTCAGTGTTCTAATGGCGACGGCGGAGAGGGATTCACGGTGATTCGGCTAGCTCGGGCTTGGTTCTTGGTGACCGTCGGAAGGGGAGGGCTGATCTATTTATAGGGGAGCTCTGGCGCTGGCGGACAGTGGGCAGAGGCAGAGGGGGAGGAGATAAACTCGAGCTCAGCCGACAATGTTCATCAATGGCGCCGGACGCTGTGGCTCATGTTACCAGTTGCAGGGAGAGAAAAATGGGATGCGGAGAGAGCAGCGAAGTGACCGGACGGGGTGCCAGGGTGTGTGTGTCATCTTCCGAGGCTTGGCACTGAGGAGACACGCGACGGCAGCCAGTGTCCTGCCTCTGGGCTCGAGGTGATGATGGCGGGGCGCGCCTCACGCCGTGCAATGAGCGGCAGAGTGATGATGGCGGAGTGTCTCGCGCCGTGCGCCAGGACAGGGGAGATTGATGGGCACGAGCAGAGAGGGAACAGAGAGAGGAGTCGGGAGAAATCCAGAGAAGAGAGAGAGAGAGGCGAGCGGCGGGAGGAAGACAATGCAACTGTTACCGTGCTAACAGGCAGGGTCACACGGCAGAGAGGATCCCGGCCGTCCACGCGTGTGCATCGAGTGGCCGAGGAGCAAGGCAGAGGTGAGCGGCTGACGCGCGGGGCCGCAGGAGTTGAATCCCGCACGCGCGCTTGCACGGGCCGAGCAGGCCATGCAAAGGGGGCACAGTACCAGGCCGAGAAGGAGGGAGGTCGGCCCGGTAAGCACAATGCAATTTTATATTTTCCAGAGAATGATTTTGAATAGATTTTAAAGGTTTTGTATTTGGAAATTGATTTAAAAAGGGTTTAAAATTTTTGCAAAAATTTGGGGAGTTCCACAGAGGCTTCTAGGGCTGTTTAAAATATTTTTAAGAATTTTTCTTGAGATCACATATGGCACAAAAATCCCAAATCGATTAAAGAGCCAAATTTTTGAATCTAGCTTTTTATTAAAATAATTTTACACAAAGATAAAATGCGGTCATTACACCGAGCTTGAAAGAAACGAAGCCAATCTAACAAAGGCCAATGCCGAGCTCGAGCAAGAAAAGGCCGATCTGAAGAGGGCCACCGCCAAGCTCGAAGACGAAAAAGCCGAACTGGAGAAGGCCGCAGCCAAGTGGGAGGCCGACTATAAAAGTAAGCTTCCGCCCTAGGAGTGACTTTAACCAATCCACTTATTGCTCCGTCTACCTTTTGCCTAACGAGTTTACTCGTCAGTGAACCTGAGTAGCTGCAAGAGTCAATTCCCTGGCCCAATTTGAGGCTTACAGAGAGGAGATAAGACTTGTCTGGTGGTCATGGGAGGCCCTCGTCGAGTCCGTGAAAGGGCTCCTTGACCTTATAGATCCTTGCCTCGTGGCAACCAGCTGCACCAGGATCCCCCAAGTAGAGGCGCGCCTTGAAGATGCACCGAATGCCCTGAAGAGGTACTCGGACGAGCATGTTATTGCCAGCGTGGCCCAGACCTTGGCGATGACCAAATCCATCTACCCAAGGGCAGACATTGAAGCCATCGGGGAGGGGTTTGCTGAGGAGACGACGCCTGAGGAGGCTCTGGAGCTGATAGGCCGGGCAAGGCCGACTACGGAGATAATCACCCGAGACCTGGGTCTGTAAGAGCAATATATCATGTAGTCGGTATGCAGAAACTTTTGTAAGTACATGCATAAATATATGTGCAATGCCGCCAAGCCCTAAGTTGTTACTCAGTTGTCATTAGTTTTACCCGACTATATGGTCTACGCCGAGTTAGTCTATAGGAACTTAGTAAAAATCGTTCACCAAAAAGCTGTACTCGGGAAAACGTAATAAAGTTGTAGTAAAACTTCATAACTTAAGTAACGCAAGATCATATATTATTGACAAAGCACATATGATACAGGCAGCCCCTGACTCACTATTCGGTTGGGACTAGCGGCGTAGTGAGTCGAGAAAGAACTGTACACATGGAAATAATGTAAAACTCAGGTATAGAAAGGACGTAGCTGTTCTATATTCCATGAGTTGCTGATAGGGACACCGTCTTTGTTCTTCAGTCGGTAGGCGCCTAGCCATGTGACCTCGGCTATAATGAACGGCTCTTCCCAGATTGGGGATAATTTGTGCCTGTCTTTGGTGGTTTGTATTTTCCTCAAGACGAGATCCCCGACCAAAAAGGCACGGCCACGGACATTGCGATTGTGGCAGCGACGCAGGCTTTGTAGATACTTTGCTGACTGGATTGTTGTGATGTCCCTTGCTTCTTCCAACAGATCTAATTCGACCAATCGGGTATTATTGGAGATATCTTCTGAGTAGGCCCGAACTCGCGAAGAGCCGAACTGTAACTCGGTAGGTAGCATAGCCTTAGCACCGTAGACCAGGAAGAAAGGGGATTGCCCTGTTGCCCGACTGACCGTGGTTCTGAGAGACCAGAGAACAGATGGGAGTTCTTGTACCCACCGGCCCGCATATGGTTGTAGTCGGTCGAATATCCTGGCCTTGATACCTTGTAAGACCATACCGTTGGCTCGTTCAACCTATCTGTTGCTCCGCGGGTGTGCCACAGATGCGTAGCAGATCTTGATGCCGAAATCTTCACAGAAGTCTCGGAATACGCCACCCGTGAACTGAGTACCGTTGTCGGTGATGATGCGGTTAGGGACCCTGAATCGGTACAGTATAGTCATGATAAAGTCCTTTGCTTGTGCCGCTGTTATTGTTGCAATGGGTTTAGCCTCAATCCACTTGGTGAACTTGTCAACTGCAACGAATAGATGTGTGAACCCTCCTGGCGCTTTCTTGAAAGGCCCGACCATGTCAAGCCCCTATACTGCGAATGGCCAGGAGATAGGGATTGTTTGGAGTTCTTGGGCTAGGAGATTGGTTTGTCGTGAGTAGAATTGGCAGCCTTCGCATGTGCGAACAATGTCCTTGGTGTCTGTTATTGCTGTTGGCCAGAAAAATCCCTGCCGATAAGCCTTTCCGACTAACATCCTGGATGGGGCATGGTTGCCACATATGCCCGAGTGAATTGACTGCAGAATCTGCTTGCCCTCCTCGGTGGTGACATAGCGCATGAGGACACCGGATGCACTTCTTCGGTACAGGTCTTCTCCGACTAGCAGGAAGCTCTTGCTTCGACACTTGACTTGCTCGACCTTACTGCGATCTTCTGGGAGTTCATCATCCAGGAGGAATTTGAGAACAGGAGTCTGCTAGTCTTGACATATGTGCAGCACCTCATCTGTAGCCGGGGTCGGTTCACCTCTCGACTGCTCCGGCGCTGGTTTCTTCTTGACTGATGGCTCCATGAGTTGCTCGACAAAGATTCCAGTCGGGACCGCTTCTCGCTTGGATCCCATGTTTGCCAGCTTGTCTGCACATCGTTGTATTGTCGTAGGACATGTGTTATCTCCAGCCCGTCGAACTTGTTTTCCATCTTGCGGACCTCCTTACAGTATGCCGCCATGGTATCGTCGAGACACTTCCAGTCTTTCATTACTTGGTTTACCATGAGCTGGGAGTCCCCGCGCACAGCCAGTCAACGTATGCCGAGTGATATAGCGATGCGGAGCCCGTGGATAAGTGCCTCGTACTCGGCGACGTTGTGGGAAGCCGGGAAGTGGATTTGTAGAACATACTTGAGTTTTTCACCGGTGGGGGACGTCAGTACGACGCCAGCCCTGGTGCCGTCAATCCGTAGAGAACTGTCGAAGCACGTTGTCCAGTACTCTAGCTTTTCTGTTGATGTAGGTAGGTGAACTTCTGTCCACTCGGCCACAAAGTCAGCTAGAGCTTGTGATTTGATTGTTGTCCGTGGCTGAAAGGGGATGTCGAATGCCATCAACTCGAGCACCCATTTAGCGATTTGGCCGGTGGCCTCGCGGTTGTGTAGGACATCCCCGAGTGGAAACGATGTGACCACCGTGACTTGATGTGCTTGAAAATAATGCACTAGCTTCCGGACAGTGATGAGTAGGTCGTAAAGTAGCTTTTGGACCTGCGGATATCTCGTTTTTGTGTCGGCAAGGACCTCGCTGACAAAGTAAACCGGACACTGTATTTTTTGGATATGACCCGATTCAAGTCAATCGACCACCAACACCGTGCTGACTACCTGAATAGTTGCCACCAGATATAGCATTAGCGGTTCTTGGGGCATGGGTGACGCCAACACGGGGGGTGATGTGAGAAATTTCTTGAAGTCTTCGAAGGCTTGTTGGGCTTCGGGAGTCCACTGGAAGTCATCTGCTTTCTTCAACAATTTGAAAAAGGGCATACCCCGTTCGCCCAGTTGGGAAATAAACTGGCTGAGTGCCGCCATGCAACCTGTCAGCTTCTGGACGTCCTTCTGGTTAGTCAGGGGAGCCATGTTCATTATTGCGTTGACTTTCTCAGGGTTGGCCTCGATGCCGCGATGCGAGACGATGAAGCCGAGTAGCTTGCTGGATGGCACACCGAAGGCGCACTTTTTCAGGTTCAACTTCATCTTGAATCTTCGAAGATTGAGGAAGGTTTCTTCTAGGTCAGCGATGAGATCTTCATTGGACTTAGTCTTGATCACCACGTCGTCGACGTAGGCTTCCACGTTGCGCCCGATCTGAGTGTGTAGACACCGCTAAATTGCCCGTTGATACGTTGCTCCAGCGTTTTTCAAACCGAACGGCATGGTGATGTAGCAGTATGCTCCAAACCGCGTGATAAAAGATGTCTTGAGACAGTCCTCCTCTTTCAAGCTGATTTGGTGGTATCCCGAGTAACAGTCGAGAAAGCTGAGAAGGTCGCACGCTGCATTTGAGTCCACCACCTGGTCTATTCTTGGTAAACCGAACGGGTCCTTGGGGCACGCCTTGTTGAGATCGGTGTAGTCGACGCACATGTGCCATTTACCATTTTTCTTCCGGACCAGAAATGGGTTTGTCAGCCAATCCGGGTGATAGACCTCTTTGATGAACTCGGCTGCGAGAAGCTTTGTAATCTCCTCCCGGATAGCATCCTTTCGGCCTTGAGCGTAGCACCGCAGCCATTGTTTGATTGGCTTCGCGTCTGTCTTCACGTTTAGGGCATGCTTGATCACCTCCCTTGGTACACCTGGCATGTCGGACTGTTTCCATGCGAAGATATCCTTGTTGGCTTGGAGGAAGGTGACGAACACGTCTTCCTATTTGGGGTTGAGTCTGGTCCCGACAAGAGCGGTCTTGGAGGGGTCGGAAGGGTCTAGGGGGATCTTGTTTGTATCCGAGTCCGCTGAAATTCCCGACTTCGCTGCTTTCTTGGCCGAAACTGGATCTTCCTCGACTCCTGCTATGATGGCTTGCCGTATGTTGTCGCGCCCGACTGCCGCCTCTTGTGATTGAGCCAATTTGCAACTCTCCTTGTCGCAGGTGAAGGCTTGCTTGACATCGCTGCGTAGAGAGAGGACTCCGGCTGGCCCAGGCATCTTGAGCACCATATATGTATAATGCGGTACCGCCATGAATCTGGCGAGCGCCAGTTGTCCGAGTATGGCGTGGTACGCAGTCTCGAAGTCGGTGACCTCAAAGTAGATGTTTTCTATGCGGAAGTTATCCCGCATGCTGAAGGTTACCTGCAAAGTAATCTGCCCGAGTGGTGTTGAAGAGAGGCCGGGAATTATCCCGTGGAAGGGCGCCGTACTCGGCCGCAGATCTGAACGAGGAATCTTCATCTCATCCAGAGTCTTGGTGAATAGGATGTTGAGCGTGCTGCCTCCGTCTATGAGCACCTTCTTCAACTTGATATTCTTGACAACCGGGTCCAGGATGAGTGGATAGCGTCCTGGGTGCGAGACCCGATCTAGGTGATCCGCGCGATTGAATGTAATGGCCATCTTTGACCAGCGCAGGTACTGGGGGTGTCCGCCATAGAGACCGTGTTAATGTCACGTGCAGATAGCTTCTGTTTTCGCTTGGACTCGTAAGCAAGTGGCCCTCCGAAGATGTGATTGAGCTTGGCCTGAGGATCTTGAAAATCGTCGGCCGGGCCTGAGTCTGGCTTGTCCTTGTCCTTGTCGGCGCCAGACGATGAAGCCTGCTCGGAGGCAAACTTCTTAAGCATGTAGCAGTCTTTGCCCGCGTGCTTGCCCTTGGGGTGGAAGGGGCATAGCCCGCTCATGACTTTCTGGTAGGCGTTATTCCACTAGGGCCGCGACCGAGTACGCTCCATGTTGCCCACCTCATTGTCGGACTTCCGCTTGCGGCCGCCGGTCTTGTTTTGAGATGGCTCGTCGGCTTTCGCCTTTTGTTCTTTCTGTCGGGACTCCTTCTTCTCGTCGAGGGCCTCTGCGACCACTTCACCATGTTGAAAAGAGCCCGGACAAAGGATGGTGGCTTCCAAGTGAATTTCGCGATGAACGGGGCGTCCTTTACTCCCTTGCGGAAGGCGGCGATGACTGCCTCGTCTCTGATCATTGGGATCTTGTTGCGCTTCTTGGAGAATCTCTTGATAAAATCACGTAGAGACTCGTTTTTCTTCTGGTGTAGTTGATACAAATCGTGCTCAGAAGGTGGCCTCTCGTAGGTTCCCTGAAAATTGGCGATGAACTGCTCCCTAAGTTCTCCCCAGGAAGCGATCGACCGTCTTGGGAGCCCTGTCAGCCATGTCCTCGCCGAGTCGGCTAGCGCGACTGGGAGGTAGTTAACCATGGCTTTGTGGTCGCCCCCAGCAGCTCGAACTGCCAGGGTATATACGGTGAGCCAGGACTCGGGATTTGTTTTGCCGTCATACTTTTCAATTCCTGTGGGTTTAAAGCTAGTCAGACAGTCGATGTCCTGTAGCTCCCGGGTGAAAGCTAGAATGCCTTCGTCTTCATGAGGGCTTGGGCTTCGACCATGGCGGTTAAACCGCTCGTGATGGAGACCAAAGCGCTCATTTTCGTCCTCCAGTTGGTGGCGCTCGTCCTCTTCTCGTTCGTGGCGCCGGGCGTTGATGGTGTGGCGGAGGTCGTGTTGTAGGCGTTCTCGGAGATCTTGGTTGGGTCGGCGGTCATACTGGTGTTGCCGCCGGTTGTCGTTGTTGGTGTTGCCGAGTGACATTTACCTTGACTCCTCGCGTGGCCGACTTGAGCCAGCTGCCCAGCGCCGTGCTGATGTAGATGAACCAGCCGCTGGAGATCCCGACCGGTTAGTCGGTACTATGGTGTCACCCGACTGCTGTTGTTGTTGCTGGCAGGCAGCAGCCGTAATCATCGCATTGATCTTAGCGATAGTTGGGGCGGCCTGGTGATTAGGCCCGAGCTAGAGCGTGTCCAGCAAGGTTGCAACGGCCACAACATTTTGTTGTGGCGTGACGAAGACGTCGTGACCGCCAACTTTAGTCTGGAGAATCTGCTGCTGAGCTGCTTGCCCAGCCTTGCGTAGCCCGTCATTGCGAGCCTCGCGGTCAGCCTCCTCCTATTGTCGCAGTCAGCGCGCCTCCTCCTATTGCTCCTCTTGTATTCGGCGCACCTCAGGTGGTGGTGTTGAAGCCATGAAGATCTCGCGAGGGAGGAGAAAACTTGCTAGACTGGAGTCCGAACTAGCGTTCGAACCGTTATCCGACTTGGAGTCGGACTCCGAGTAGTTTATCAGAGTAAGAACGACTCCGACCTCTTTAGATCCAATCTGAAACAGCGCTTGGCCGTGTCCAAACTAAATCGCAGGAGATCGGGTCTGCTGTGCAGGATGTAGATCCGCGGTGTCACCGAATCCGTGCGGGAGATTGACGATCTCTCCCGTTCTTGGCCCAACCCGGGCAGGCTCGAGGCCTAGCGCAAGTCAGACGCCGAAGGAAAAAGTTGACCCAATGCTCGGCGAAGTGAAGGACTGCCACAATAGATTGTCGAAGGAGATTGCGGTGTCCTGTGGCCCGACTGGCGCAACGTCGGCTGGCTCCTCGGCCGGTTGGATTGGATCTACTTTGGCCAAGGTAAGGTTGCTGATCTGGTCGGCAACGAAATCGAGGCTTCCGAAAGAAATTATGTCTCTAGGGGAGAACTTGTCACCGTCAATTCTGGTTGCTGGATCCATCAAGCTTGTAGATGTGAAACTCACCGAAGCCCCTACCTGGCACGCCAACTATCGATGTTTTACACCGGCAATATAACTATAGGGCTACTCGGCAAGGGGAAACTCGGTGGATTGCAGAGGAACACAAAGAGATTTTATACTGGTTCAGGCCCTCGATGTGAGGTAATACCCTATGTCTAGTTGTGGTGTTATTCCTCTGAGGAGTTATGTCGATCAATGATCTTCTGTGTTGTTCTGCCCTCATGGGGCGCCCTGCTTCCCCTTATATACTGGGGGACAGGGGTACAAGATAGGAATCCCAGCCGGATACAGCCAAGGGATTTCTTTCTTAGAGATATATCTTACCGGGCTAAGATTGTATATTCCTTTCTGTACATGGCAAAACCTACCAGGTGCTATTATATCTCTAACTACAAGACTCGGCCCATCCTCTATCCGAGTGGCCCATATGCTTGTGATGAGGTACCCGGGGCCCATGGCCTCCACACTTTGTGAATTTATCCACTGCGATGAACAAGTGTGTGAACCCTCCTGGCGCTTTCTTGAAAGGCCCGACCATGTCAAGCCCCCATACTGCAAAGGGCCAATAGATTGGGATGGTTTGAAGTTCATGGGCTAGAAGATTTGTTTGTCTTGCATAGAACTGACAACCCTCGCATGTGCGAACTATGTCTTTAGCATCTGTTACTGCTGTTGGCTAGAAAAATCCCTACCTGTAAGCCTTTCCGACTAACGTCCTGGATGCGGCATGGTTGTCACATATGCCCAAGTGGATCGATTGCAGAATCTGCTTGCCCTCGTCAGGTGTGACGCAACGCATGAGGACACCGGATGCACTTCTTTGGTACAGGTCTTCTCCGACTACTAGGAAATATTTTCTTCGATGTTTGATTTGTTCGGCTTGAATGCGATCTTCTGGGAGTTCATCGTCCAGGAGGAATTTGAGAACAGGAGTTCGCCAATCTTGAGATATCATCAGTACTTCGTCTATTGCTAGGGTAGGTTCATCTCCCGACTGTTCTGGCACTGGTTTCTTCTTGACTGATGGCTCCATTAGTTGCTCGACAAAGATCCCGGTTGGGACCACTTCTTGCTTGGATCCCATGTTTGCCAATTCATCTACAGCATCGTTGTATTGTCGTAATATGTGAGTTATCTCCAGCTCGTCGAACTTCTTTTCCAACTTTCTGACCTCTTGACAGTATGCCGCCATAGTATCATCGAGACATATCCAGTCTATCATGACTTGGTTCACCACGAGTTGAGAGTCTCCATGCACAACCAGTCGGTGGATGCCGAGTCATATAGCAATGCGAAGCCAGTGGATGAGTGCCTCGTACTCGGCAACATTGTGGGAAGCCGGGAAGTGGATCTAGAGAACGTACTTGAGTTTTTCACTGGTGGGTGACGTCAGTACGACGCCAGCCCCGGCGCTGCCGATCCTTAGAGAGCCGTCGAAGTACATTGTCCGGTACTCTAGCTTTGTTGTTGTTATAGGCATCTGAACTTCTGTCCACTCGGGCACAAAGTCAGCTAGAGCTTGTGATTTGATTGCTATCCGTGGCTGAAAGGTGATGTCAAACGCCATCAACTCGAGCGCCCATTTAGCGATTCGGACGGTGGCCTCGCGGTTGTGGAGAACATCCCTGAGTGGATACAATGTGACCACCGTGACCTGATGCAATTGAAAATACTGCACCAGCTTCCAGATAGTGATGAGTAGGCCATAGAGCAGCTTCTGGACCTGCAGATATCTCATCTTGGATTTGGCAAGAACCTCGCCGACGAAGTAGACTGGCCGTTGAACTTTTTGTATATGACCAGGTTCGGATTGCAATGCACCGTGCTGACTACCTGAGTGGTTGCCACCAGATACAGCATTAATGGCTCTTGGGGCATAGGTGATGCCAATACTGGTGGTGATGTGAGAAATTTCTTGAAGTCTTCGAAGGCTTCCTAGGCTTCAGGAGTCCATTGAAAATTATCTGCTTTCTTTAGTAACTTGAAGAAGGGCATGCCCCGTTCTGCTAGTCGGGAAATAAATCGGCTGAGTGCCGCCATGCAGCCTATCGGCTTCTGGACGTCCTTCTGGCTAATCGGGGGTGCCATGTTCATGATTGCGTTGAATTTCTCTGGATTAGCCTCGATGCCGCGATGCGAGACGATGAAGCCGAGTAGCTTGCCGGATGGCACGCCGAAGGCGCACTTTTCCAGGTTCAACTTCATCTTGAATCTTCGAAGGTTTTGGAAGGTTTCCTCCAAGTCGGCGATGAGGTCTTCTTTGGACTTTGACTTGATCACCACGTCATCGACATATGCTTCCACATTGCACCTGATCTATGTGTGTAGACCCCACTAAATTGCTCGTTAATACGTTGCTCCAACATTTTTCAAACCGGACAGCATAGTGATGTAGCAATATGCGCCAAACGGCATGATGAAAGACGTCTTTAGGCAGTCCTCCTCCTTCAGGCTGATTTGGTGGTATCCTGAGTAACAGTCAAGAAAGCTAAGGAGTTTGCACCCCCGTAGTTGAATCCACCACCTGATCTACTCTCGGTAGACCAAATGGATCTTTGGGGCACGCTTTGTTTAAGTCGGTGTAGTCGACGCACATGCGCCATTTACCGTTCTTCTTCCGGACCAGGACTGGGTTTGCCAGCCAATCCGGGTGGTAGACCTCTTTGATGGACCCGGTTGCGAGGAGCTTGGTTATCTCCTCTCGAATAGCATCTTTATGGTCCTGTGCAAAGCGCCGTAGCCGTTGCTTGACTGGCTTGGCGTCTGTCTTGACATTTAGGGCATGCTCAATCACCTCCCTTGGTACCCCAGGCATGTCGAAATGTTTTCAGGTGAAGATGTCCTTGTTTGCCTAGAGGAAAGTGACGAACGTGTATTCCTATTTGGGGTCGAGTCCGGTCCTGACTAGAGTAGTCTTGAGTGGTCAGAAGGGTTCAGGAGGATATTCTTCGTGTCAGAGTCCACTGAAATTCCTGACTTTGCTGCTTTTTTGCCAGAACTTGGTTGTCCTCGACTTCTATTGTGGCAGCTTGCCGAAGGCTGTTTCGTCCGACTGCCACTTCTTGAGACTAAGCCAACTCGCAGCTCTCTTTGTCGCAGGTGAAGGCTTGCTTGACATCGCTGCGAAAGGAGAGAACTCCAGCTGGCCAGGCATCTTAAGCACCCTGTAGGTATAGTGCGGTATCGCCATGAATTTGGCGAGCGTCGGCCGTCCGAGTATCGCGTGGTACGCAGTCTCGAAGTCAGCGACCTCGAAGCAGATATTTTTTGTGCGGAAGTTATCCCGCGTGCCGAAGGTGACCGACAAAGTTATCTGCCCAAGGGGTGTTGAAGACAGGCCGGGAATTATCCCGTGGAAGGGCGCCGTACTCAGTTACAGTTCTGACTGAGGGATTTTCATCTTATCCAGGGTCTTGGCGAAGAGAATATTGAGCGTGCTGCCTTCGTCTATGAGAACCTTCTTCAACTTGATATTTTTGACAACCGGGTCCAGGACGAGTGCATAGCGTCTTGGGTGTGAAACCCGATCTTGGTGATCTGCACGGTCGAATGTGATGGGCATCTCTAACCAGCGTTGACGTCGCGTGCTGTTAGCTTCTACTTCCGCTTGGACCCGTACGCAACGGCCTCCGAAGATATGGTTGAGCTTAGCCTGGTGTTAACACCAAAATTTGGTACGGTTCATTACCATATTCGGTTAAGGAAAGAAGCCATATTAACCGATGGGAGCTAATCCAGAAGAAGCCGGATTCTGGAAGGAATCGTGAAGACCACGACATGGCAGTTAATTACCTTATCTATTAATTAGGTAGTTTCAATATTTTGTAGGAAACCTGATCTCATGTCTGATCAGGGCTTGTGATTTTCCTTTTATAGATAGGAAACTCCTGTTTCGTATCCTATTAGGACTGTAACAATCTCGGGGTATAAATATGTATGCCCGGGTACCTTGTAAATCATCTCTCGATCAATCAAATTCGGCGTATCGCCACCCTATTCGACGGGTTCTTGCTTCTCGAGCCAGGCTGCATCGGTTAGGTCCGAACTCCTACGAGAAGGGTAAGACTCGTCACCCCTTACCCAGGTGTATCTACTTTGTCTACGGCTGCATCAGTTAAGTTTGATCTCTTAGGCCGAGTTGATATACCACATCACGCGTGCATAGTTTTCATCGGTTTACTGGGGATAGTTTATCGTCAGTTTGTGCTGCATCGGTTGGGTCTAACCTACTAAACTGAGCGATAAATTGTTCCTGCTAGGCCGATGGTTTCTGTGCAAGCGTCTTATCGGAATGTATAGCCGATAAGTTATCATATACATCACGATTGCATTAGATCTATCGGCTCATCGAGGTTCTTTTATCGTTATTAATCTGTGCTGCATCGGTTGGGTCTGACCTACTAGATTGATAGTGATAGATTTATCCTTGTTGAGTCGACAGGTTTTTATGCGATGTATTACCGAAGTGCTTAGCCGGTAAGTTATCTTTTAAAGCCGACTGCATTGTCTATTGATTATTATTCTGCTTATCTACTTTATCATCGGCTCCTAGCCGATGTCCATGTGTTACTATTGGCAGTCGGCTGGCTTATCAATTGCTTATCATTTATGTTACCTGTCCATACCATCATCGGTTTCCAGTCGATGTTCAATTACTTTGGTCAATATCAGTTATCGGCCGATCACACGTATTATATTTATCCTCTCTATCATCGGCTTTCCGGCCGATGCACATATTATATTGGCAGTCGGCTAGCTTATTGTTTGTTTATATTATCATCTACTCTATCATCGGCTCCTTAGCCGATGGCTGGTTTATTATCTGTTTGTAGTATCATCCATGCTACCATCGGCTTCCTGGCCGATGTGCAAGTGCTACTGGTAGTCGGGCAAGGACCCAGGTGCGGGCACAACCAAGGACCCGGGCACGAGCACAGAGAGTACCCGGGCACGGGCACGAGCAGGGGCCCGGGCACGGATGCCTGTTTACTTTACCACCGGCCGATTATCACTTCGGCAATCGGCTGGTTTACTATTCACTTATATCATCATCGGCTTCTAGCCGATGTGCAAGTTACTATTGGCTATCGGCTGACAGGATTATTACTGGCTGATCGGTTTACTGATCTAACTTTTTTCTCCTTGTCAATTGTGGGGTCAAATTGACTGGCACGCCTGCGAACCTCAAATATTTTAGGACCTGCACTGGAGCTAAGCAGATGTCCCAGGCCTTCGCGTGTCTCCAAGGCGCCGAACGGCCCCGGCGGTTTTCGGCGTCAACACCTGGGGATCTTGATAATCATTGGCTGGGCCCGAATATGGCTTGTCCTTGTCCTTGTCGGCACCAGATGACGAAGCCTGCCCGGGAGCAAACTTCTTGAGCATGAAGCAGTCCTTGGCCGTGTGTTTACCCTTGGGGTGGAAGGGGCAAGGCCCGTTCATCACCTTCTGGTACTCGTTGTTCCATGGGGGTCGTGACTGAGTCCGCTCCATGTTGGCCACCGCGTTTTTTGACTTCCGCTTGCGGCTGCCAGATTTGTTCTGTGCTGGCTCGTTGTCGGTTTTGGCCTTTTGGTCCTTCTGCCGGGACTCTTTTTTTTCGTCGAGGGCCCCAGCGACCACCTCACCAAGTCAGCGTACTTGTTCGCCATATCAAAGAGAGCCTTGACAGAGTTTGGAGGCTTCCAAGTAAATTTTGTGATGAACGGGGCATCCTTGACTCCCTTGCGGAAGGCGGCGATGACGACCTCGTCCTTGATCATTGGGATCGAGTTACGCTTCTCGGAGAACCTTTTGATGAACTCACGAAGAGACTCGTTCTTCCTCTAGTGCAGCTGATAGAGATCATGCTCAGAAGACGGTCTCTCGTAAGTCTCCTGAAAATTGGCGATGAACCATTCCCGGAGTTCTCCCCAGGAGCCGATCGACCTCTTTGGGAGCCCTGTGAGCCATGTCCTCGCCGAGTCGGCTAAGGCGACCGGGAGGTAGTTAGCCATGGCTTTATGGTCACCTCCGGCAGCTTGGATCATCAGAGTGTATACGGTGAGCCATGACTCAGAATTGGTCTTGCCATCATATTTTTCGATTCCCGTAGGCTTGAAGCCCGATGGCCAGTCAACCTCTTGTAGCTCCTGGGAGAAGGCGGGTACACCTTCGTCTGCATGAGGGCTCCGGCTACGGCTCGTGGTGGAGACCGAAGCTCTCGTACTCGTCCTCCAGTCAGTGGCGATCGTCGCCCTCATGTTGGCGGCGCCGAGCATTGATGTCTTGGCGGAGATCGCGTTGCAAACAGACTCGGAGATCTTGGTTGAACTGGCGATCGTTCTGGGGACGCCGCTGATTGTTGTTGTTTGTGTTGCTGAGAGATGTTTGGCGTGACTCCGCACGCGGTTGACTTGAGTTGGCTGCCTGGTGTTGTGCTGATGTAGACGAGACCGCTGCTAGAGAACCCGACCGGTTGGTCGGTATAAGTGTATCACCCGACTGCTGGTGCTGCTGACATGCGGCAGCTATAATCATGGCTTTGATCCTCGCTATACTTAGGGTGGCCTGGTGATCAGGTCCAGGCTGGAGTGTGTCCAGCAAGGTTGCAGTGGCCACGACGTTCTGTTGTGGTGTGACGAAGACATCGTGGTCGCCAACTCTAGTCTAGAGGATTTGTTGCTGAGCGGTTCGCCTAGCCCTGCGTAGCTTGTCGTTGTGAGCCTCGCGTTCAGCTTCCTCCTGTTGTCGCAGTCGGCGGGGCTCCTCTTCTTGCTGCTCTTGTACTCGGCACACCTCTTGTGGAGGGGTTGAAGCCAAGAAGATTTCTCGAGGCAGAAGGAAGATTGCTAGACTGGTGTCCGAACTGGTGTTCGAACTGTTGTCCAACTTGGAGTCGGAATCTGAGTAGTTTATCGGGGTGATGATGACTATGACCTCCCTAGATCCAATCTGGAATGGCTCTAGGCCATGTCCGACTTGAAGCGTAGAGGATCGGGTCTGCCGCGTGGGATGTACATTGTAGATATCCGCGGCGTCGCCAAGTCTGCATGGGAGATTGACGATCTCTCCCCTTCCTAGCCCGACCCGGGTCGGCTCAAGGCCGAGTCCGAGTCGAACGCCAAAGGAGAGAGTTGTCCTAAGACCCGGGGAAGTAGAAGATGGCCGCAGCAAGTCGTGGAGGGCTGCTGCGGCATCGTGTGGGCCGACTAGCATAGAGTCAGCTAGTTCCTCGGTCGATCGGATCTGGTCTGAGTTAGCCAAGGTGAGGTTGCCGAGCTGGTCGGCGATGAAGTCAAGGCTCCCGGATGTGATCGTGTCTCCGGGGGAGAAATTGGTGCCGTCGACTCTAGTTGTCGAATCCATCGAGCTTGTTGAAGTTGATCTCGCCGAAGCCCCTACCTGGCTCGCCAACTATCGATGTTTTACACTGGCAATGTGAATATAGGGCTACTCATCGGATCGAAACTCGGTGGACTGCAAAGGAACACGGGGAGTTTATACTGGTTTGGGCCCTCGATGTGAGGTAATATCCTACATCCAGTTGTGGTGTATTCCTTTGAGGATGTATGATTATGATGAATCTCTGTATCTTGCCCTTAGGGGGTGCCCTGCTTCCCCTTATATACTAGGGGATAGGGATACAAAGTAGGAGTCCCAGCCGGACTATGACCAAGGGATCTCCTCTTAGAGATATAACCTGCCCGACTAGGACAATATATTCCTTATCATACAAGGCAAAGTCCGCCGAGCTCTATCATATCTCTAATTACAAGGCTAGGCCCATCCTCTTTCCGAGTGGCCCATATGCTTGTCGTGAGGTACCCAGGGCCCATGGCCTCCACAGAGATTGTATGCGTTCTGATGGTCCCTGCCCTCAGGGGGCGCCCTGCCTCCCCTTATATACCGGGGGACAGGGTTATAGAGTAGGAATCCCAGTCAGACTCCGACCAAGGGATTTCCTTCTAGGAATACAACGTGCCTGACTAGGACTATGTCCTTTCCTTGTCGTGCAAGGTAATGTATGTCGAGTCCTATTGTATTCCTAATTAGAAGGTTAGGCCCATCCTCTGTCCAAGTGGCCCTAATGCTTCTCATGAGATACCTAGGGCCCATAGCCTCCACAGTAGCCCCTGAGACCTTCATTGTTGAGTCATAGCTGATGCCGAGTGCTCATCCTCCACGGTGAAGAATTCCCGAGTGCATTGCTCCTGAGTACTTTTTGTTCAAGTGCTTCTTCTCCCGAGTCCTGCTTCATGTCGCTGCCAACGAGGCTATGAAGGGCTTCATGGAAAAATATGAATAGTGTGCACTGAATAGGTGCACCTATTAGGTGTAGCTCCCAACTTTGTGCTTAATTGTGAAACAATTAAACATAAAGTCAAAGATCTTTAACATTTTAGTCTTTCCCGAGTAGTGTACTACTCGAAAATTAGACACTTCAGCATCATGTTAGCTAGAAGAATTTTTGCTTAGGGCAATTGTTGGCTAAGCATGTAAGCCGAGTACGACTTCTTGGATTTTAACCCAATATGTGGTCAAGTGTACTTGAGAGATACTTACATCCCCAATTTTAATGGAGACTAGCTGTCGATCCTTATAAGGATATATCCTCAATGCCTGGTAAATAATGTAGATATCTGAACACATGTGTCTAGCAATTAGGCTTTCATGAAGCATATCTGATTATTTAATTGGTTTCTATAAATAGTATATGCAGTGTGATTTTAACATAGTCAGCAATCGGCTCAATAGAGCATGCCATTTCGAAACTCATGTCTTGTGGCCTAGTACTGAATTAGTTGGCCCAAGCCCACTTATCAGAATAGACTTTATAAAGCGGAGAGGGAGAAAAGATTCCCTCATCTTCTCTAATCCACCAATTGTTTTGACTTCCAGCTTCCACGCCCAAATTTCATGCTTTGCCTCGCTAGGGTTCGCTATAGCTTGCGTCCCCCACTCGAGACTCACCCAATTCTGCTCCGCCGCATCCATTCCAAGCCTCCACAAGTCTTTCCCCCAAATCTTTTCACCTCCAGCAATGCCGAAAGCCCCATTTATGATCCTAGAGATGACCGCCGGATTTTGGCTGATGTCAGACTGCAGTCTGTTGAAGCTGAAGCTATTGGAGAAACGGTTGATGTTGCAGCGATAAGATGTCATCCATTGGCGCACCGCAGAAGGGAAATCCATGCCGGCGCCCAAATCTGGTGAGACCGTCATCTTCACCTCGTTCTTTGATCGCGGTCTTGCCCTCCCTTCTTCGGATTTCCTTCGCCAACTTCTATCTTTTTATCAAATAGAGTTGATGAATTTGAATCCCAACTCTATCGTGCACATCTCCATCTTCGTCACTCTGTGCGAAGCCTTTCTATGGGTCAAGCCCCATTTCAATCACTTCCGATACCTTTTTCATATCAAGCCCCAGCCATCCAAGAATAAGATCCACACCATCGGGGCGGCCGGTCTCCAACATAGGAATGAGATGAAGAAAACTTATCTCAACGTTCCTTTGAAAACCTCCCTCAAGGGCTGGCACAGAGAATGGTTCTACTGTTCTAATCTCGAACCTACTCTGCCCCCTTTCGCTGGTTCTCCACCAACAGTTCTGCCCAGCTGGTCTTCAGTGCCAAATTATGAAGAAATGGGACAAGTATACCAATTGATGGAGAAAATTGACCTCCTGAAGAGCTCAGGGCTGACCGGTCCCTAGGTGGCGAGGTGTTTCCTCAACCACCGGACCAGGTCACTGAAGGCCAGGAGCCATTTTGGTTGGGATTACTAGGGCAAGGATGATCCCAGCTGTGAATACCCTGACGTAGCCGACAAGAACAATATTACTGATACCCTGCTCAGCTTCTTCGTCAATGGGGTATTGGAGACAGAGGAAGAAGAACGCGCCCCCACGCCCTACAGCCAGACAGGCCTCGGCTACAGGTAATCTTGAAAGATTGATATTGAATTGTTATCCTTCTGTGATGAATATTTGTGAATATCTGTCTTGGATTGTTTTTCAATGCATGATGTATGTCGTCGAAATACTTGTAGGACTATGTAGAGTTTGATATTGACTCCCAAGATCAGCCGGCCACCAAAACGAAGAAATGGCCAGCCAGCCCTTCTGCTACCCAACCCAGCTCCAAGAGGGCTGGGAAGAAGCCAATTGAAGACCCGGGCAAGAAGAAGGCAAGCACGCCGAGTGTAGCGCTGGGGAGCCTAAAGATCAAGGATCCTGCCAGTTTAGCTCCTAGGCCACCAAGCCCAAGACCGGTGTCTCCAAGCCCAAGGCCAACGCCGCCAAGCCCAAGGCCAGCACCACCAAGCCCATGGCCAGCACCGCCGAATGCCTCGACACCTAGTTAGTTGCATCAGGAACAAAGCTGACTGGGGCCAAATCACCACCACCGACTGCCGCGCCGACTGGCCCAACAGCTGGTAGCTCTCCGCCGCCGAGCAGGCTGTCAAGCCCCTCGCCGACATCTTCTGGAGCTCCCCTGTGGAAGTTCAAGACTTCCAAAAGGTAAGCAATCTTCAATCTTCTAAGAATCTTGAATGATGTGGTAGTGTCTTGATATCTGACATATTATGCAGGAAGCGAGTTGACATAGATCCCAAGGGGACTATGCCACCAGCTCCTACCGCCAAGCCCATCCCAGCTGAGCCAAAACTAGTAACGTCATCTGCCGAGCCAGAGGCTACCCCAGCTGCTAAAGCTGAAGCAGTCCTAACAGCAAAGTTAACAGCGCCGACTAACCAGGGAGCAGATGCTGAAGCTACTGCCCCAGCCCCCGAGCAAATCGCCGAAGCCCCTGCAGTTGTCGAGTTCAGGGCCAAGACCCCATTGCCAATGATATCATCGTCTTCTAACGAAGGAGATCTCCCCAGGATCGAAGCCCCTCCACGTAAATTCCCAAGGACTTTTCATTGGGTCACCCCCGAGGGAATTACAGCACGACGAGGAAGCAGCATTGAGGGAGCACAGAAATCTCATACATGCTGCAATCGCTGCGTCCAAGGGAGTCCAAGTATGTAGCGAATTTCGCCATGTTAAGTTCTTGACCGTTTCCGTTGATATGGTATTCTACCATTTGACTCTGATTTCCCCTGGTTTGTTCTGAGCAGAAGATCATCGATCGCTCAGAAAAGATGAATAAGGTCCTGACTGAGCTTGCCCCCAGCTCCAAAAACTGCACCAGGTCCAGGTAGCCAAGGATGACCTGGAGCAGACTAGCCAAGAGAGGGAGACATGGCTAAGGGGATCGATATACAAGCTCAGGGATGAAAACTGGGCCCAAGCTGAAAAGATCAGAAGTAAGTCTTCTGTGTTATCCTCCCAAGCGAATCCCAAGTAGATTTCTCCAGGGTTATTGATTCCCGACTGCCTTGTTGAGCATTAACTGTAATCTTGAGTTCTTGACTGTTTTGATTTGCAGCCCTCAAAGCCGAGCTGAAAGCCCAGGCAAAGGAGAGGGAAAAACAAGATGAAAAGCTGAAGGAAGTGGAGAAGGCCAAAGCCAAGGTGGAGGCCAACTATGCTAGTAAGTCTCCTGCTTAACAATGATCTTGGCTCGACTGCTTGTTGCTCTGACTGCGTGTTTGGGCTAACAAATATTCTTGTTGATGCATCTGAATAGCTTCAAAAGCCCACGCCCAGGTTTAGTTTAGAGCCTTCATGAAGGAAATCAAGATTGTCAAGGAGCCACGGGAAGTCCTCATCGGATCCGTGAAAGGGCTCCTGGATATCATGCAATCTCACCATCCCGAGACCAGCTCCAGTATCATCACCTAGGTGCAAGAACGCCTAAGCGAAGCCCCAAGTATCTTGAAAAAGTACTCAGATGAGCGTGTAGCTGTAGGCATCGCCCAAGCTCTTGCCATGACCAAATCGATCTACCCTAGGGTAGATATCGAGGCCGTCAGTGAGGGTTTTGCCGAGGGGATGACTCCTGAAGAGGCGCTGGAGCTAATCAACCAGGTGAGACCGATCGTGGAGGCAATAGCCAAGGACCTAGGTATGTAAAAACAGAATGATTATGCAATCAGTGACTATTGATAAGCATATATAACTTTTGTAAAGGCTTGTATAAATATCTTGTAATGTGCTACCAAGTACTTGCTTATTCTGAGTCATCATTAGCTTTACCCGACTATCTAGTCTGTGCCGAGTAGATCAGGAGGAACTTAAGAAAAAATGTTCACCTCTAAGAGCTATACTCGGGCACAGTTAGCATAATCGTTGTAGAACTTCATAACTTAGATAAACCAAGCTCGGATTTTATTAACAAAGGCACATAATACATGCAGCCCCCGACTCACTACTTGGTTGGGACAAGCGATGTAGTGAGTCAAAGAAAAAAAATATATTCATATGTATAGAAGAAATACAAGACTCCGGTATAGAAAGGATGTAGCTATTCTATATTCCATGAGTTGCTGACTACGGCACCGTCTTCAGTCTTTAGTCGGTAGGCGCCCGGACTTGTTGCCTCAGCGATAATGAATGGCCCTTTCCACAAAGGGGATACTTTATGCCTGTCTTTGGTGGTTTGTATTTTTTTCAAGACAAGATCTCCCACCAAAAAGGCACGGCCACGAACATTCCGACTGTGATAACAACGTAGGCCTTGAAGATACCTTGCCGATAGGATAGTTGCGATGTCCCTTGCTTCCTCCAATTGATCGAGTTCGACCAGTCGGTCTTTGTTTGATTTGTCTTCTGAGTAGGCCCGAACTCGCGGAGAGCCAAACCCTAACTCGGTTGGTAACATAGCCTCAGCACCATAGACTAGGAAGAAAGGGGATTGCCCTGTTGCATGACTAACCATGGTTCTTAGAGACCAAAGAACAGATGGGAATTCTTGTACCCACCGTCCTGCATATGGTTGTAGTCGGTTCAATACCCTAGCCTTGATACCTTATAAGACCATGCCATTGGCACGTTTGACCTGCCCATTACTCCGTGAGTGTGCCACAGAAGCATAATAGATCTTGATGCCGAAGTCGTCATAGAAATCTTGAAACATGCCGCCAGTAATTGAGTACCGTTGTCCGTTATGATGCGGTTAGGAACTCCAAATCGGTATAAAATACTCATGATGAAGTCCTTTGCTCGTGCCGCTGTTATGGTAGCAATGGGTTAAGCCTTGATCCACTTTGCGAATTTGTCCACTGTGACGAACAAGTGTGTGAACCCTCCTGGCGCTTTATTGAACTACTCCACCATGTCAAGCCCCCAAACCGCAAAGGGCCAAGAGATTGGAATTGTTTGAAGTTCTTGAGCTAGAAGATGTGTTTGTCTTGCAAAGAATTGGCATCCCTCGCATGTGCGAACAATGTCTTTAGCATTTGCTACCGCAGTCGGCTAGAAAAAACCCTATCTATAAGCGTGGTTGCCACAAATGCCCGAGTGGATCGACTGATGAGGACATCACTTCTTTAGATACACACTTACAACCTCCTCATGTTGAACAAGATGTGCCACAGATCCAAGGACCAATCCAAGGACCAATTACCCGCGCACGTGCCAGTCAACTTAATCGCCAGGTGAATGCGTTCCTAAGCTTACATGGAAATATTTCTACAAATGGCATGCTATTTAATTCTTGTGATGATTTTATTGTTATTAGGAACCTAGGAGAAGACCATGGAGAATAGCTCAAGAAACCAAATATTAAAGTGGAGACTACAAGTGCAAGTAAACTCCTATTCCCGCGACCTATTCAGTTTCGGGCTAAGAGACAGCATCAACTTCAAACGGTCAAAACTTTTGATCCAGAAGGAGTTATGTCGATGTTTTACACCAGCAATAGAACTATAGGGCTACTCGGCAAGGGGAAACTCAGTGGATTACAGAGGAACGCAAAGATATTTTATACTGGTTCAGGCCCTCGATGTGAGGTAATACCCTACGTCTAGTTGTGGTGTTATTCCTCTGAGAGGTTATGTCGATCAATGATCTTCCCTGCCCTCATGGGGCGCCCTGCCTCTCTTTATATACTAGGGGACAGGGGTACATGATAAGGATCCCAGCCGGATACAGCCAAGGGATTTCCTTCTTAGAGATAGAAGCTCGTCTGACTAAGACCATGTTTTCCTTATCGTACAAGGCAAAGTCTGCCGGGTGCTATCTTATCTCTAACTACATGATTCGGCCCATCCTCTATCCGAGTGGCCCATATGTAGGTGGTGAGGTACCCGGGGCCCATGGCCTTCACAGTAGCCCCTAAGACCTTCATAGTTGAGTCACAGCTGACGCCAAGTGCTCATCCTCCACAGTGAAGTCTTCTCGAGTGCATTGCTCCCGAGTACTCTTTTGTCCGAGTGCTTCTTCTTCCCGAGTCCTGCTTCATGTCAGCTAGCAGCGAGGCTATGAAGGGCTTCATGGAGATATATGAATAGTGTGCACCGAATAGGCGCACCTATTAGGTGTAGCCCCTGACTTTGTGCTTAATTGTGAAGATAATTAAACATAAAGTCAAAGATCTTTAACCTGCAAGTCTTTCCCGAGTAGATTACTACTGGTATATGAGACTCTTCGGTATCATGTCAACCGGAATATGATTTATAGTCTTACCGAGTAGGGAACTACTCGTATGTAGGACTCTTTGACTTCATTTCAGTCGGAATGTGTGTTTATAGTCTTGCCGAGTAGGATGCTACTCGTATATGGGACTCTTCAGCGTCATGTCAGCTAGAAAGGGGGGTTTATAGTCTTTCCCGAGTGGCGTCCCACCCAGAGGTTAGACTCCTCCGCGTCATGTCAGCGGGAACACGTTTATAGTCTCTCCCAAGTAGTGCACTATTCGGAAGTTAGACTCCTCAGCGTCATGTCGGCTGGAATAATGTTGCTCATGGCAACTGTTGGCCAAGCATGTAGGCTGAGTACCACTTTATGAAAATAAATCCATGGCGTGGTCAGGTGTACTCGAGAAAGATACCTGCATCCCCAATTTTAATGAAGACCAGCTTGTGATCCTTGTAAGGATATATCCTCAATACCTGGTGGATAAAACAGATACCCAAACATATATGTTTAGCAATAAGGCTCTCATGAAGCATATCTGTTTACCTCATCGGCTCCTATTAGTAGCACCAACGCTATAATTTCAACTCAGCCTGCGGTCGGCCCACATGGAGCATGCTACTGTAGGAACTCATATCTTGGTGGCCCAGTGCCGACTGTGTAGGCCCAAGCCTATTTAGTCGGCACAGGCTCTATAAATAACGGGGAGAGAGAAAAAGATTCCTTCATCTTCCCCAAATCAGCCAATCGTTTCGTCTTCCGTCTCCGCGCCCAAATCTCGCCTTTTGCTTGGCTAGGGTTAGCTGCTGCTGCTATTCCCTGCTCGAACTTGGGCGATTCCTGTCCTCTTCGTCTGTTCCAAGCTCCCAACCGCTTTTCCCCCAAATCTCTCCGCCCCCAACTATGTCGATAGCTTCGAATCCTACGGGTGCGCCAGGGAATTCTTGGCCGACTTCGGTGAAACTGAAGCTGCTGGAGAGTCAATTGAAGTTGCCCAGTCAGGAGGTGATCCGTTGGAGGCCGGCTAAGGGTGAGTCGCTCCCAAACCCCCAATTTGGCGAAACAGTAGTCTTTGCTTCTTTTTTCGATCGGGGTTTGTGCCTTCCCTCTTCTGCGTTCTTCCTTCGCATCCTTGACTTCTATGGGTTGGAGTTGGTGAATTTGAATCCCAACTCGATTCTTCAAATATCCATATTTGTTACTCTCTGCGAGTGCTTTTTGGGTGTGGAACCCCACTTTAATTTCTTTAGGCATCTGTTCCACATCAAACCCCAGCCCTCCAAGAATAATATCAATGTGATTGGGAGGACTGGTCTCCAATTGAGGAGTGATGGGAAGAAAACATATCTTGATCTCCCCTTGAAATCTTCCTTGAAAGGCTAGCACAGCAAGTGGTTCTATTGCGCAGATCTGGCTCCCTCCTTGCGTCCATTCACCGGCTTGCCACCGGTAGTTTTACCAAGTTGGTCTTCAGACCCAACCTTTGAAGAGATGGGCCAAGTACACCAATTGCTGGCGAAATTAGATAAGCTTAAGGAAGCTGGCCTAACTGGGCCTTGGGTGGCCCAGCGTTTCTTGACTCGGTGTATCCAGCCGCTGAAGCTGAGGAGTGCATTTGGCTGGGACTTTCAGGGCAAACATGATCCCGACCGAGTAAGCCACGAGACGGCCAACAAGGACAAGGTAACCGAGACCCTATTTGGTTACTTCTCCAATGGGGTGATCGAGACCGAAGATGATAAGCGCTGCATCGTGGCATATAGCTTCCTTCGGCCCCACTCCAAGGTAACCTTTGTCTTTCTTCTGTGTTGAATGCCTGCGGACTTGTATCTGTGATTGCCCAGCATTGTGTGATATATGTTGTTGAATCATCTGTAGTGGTGTAAGGAGTTCGACGAGGACTCCCACCCGTTGTCAGCCGTCAAATTGAAGAAGAGGCCGAGGAGCCCCCCTGCCGCCCAACCCAACTCGAAGAGAGTGGGGAAAAAGCCTGTTCTTTATCGGGGCGAGGGGGCCATGACGCCGCGTGCCATGGCATGAAGTCTGAAGATAAAGGATACCACCGCCGCAGCACCCAGGCGATCAAGTCCTAGATTGGGACCAGTACAGCCGAGCTCGACGTTGCCGAGTCCGGCAAAAACACCACCGAGTACAAGGTCCGAGCAGGCGCCGCCAAGCATACGGGTGCCCGAGTTGGCCATGCCACCAACGGGGCCACGTCCAGTCGCCACGCCGCCGCCGACTGCTTCGTCGACCCGGCCGACAACCGGGCGTACTGCTCCGCCGGGACCTGGATCGCCCGGTGGGAAACTCAAGTTCTCCAAAAGGTAGACTGCTCTGGATCTTCTGAGATTCTTGTCTGTTGCAGTAGTATTTTGATGTCTGTTTTGCCATGCAGGAAGTGTGTTGTATCGATCTCAAGGAGACCGCTCCGACCGCTCTCCTTGAAGAGCCTGCCCCAGCCGAGCCGGCGCTCGCGAGCACACCCGCTGAGCCGGTGGCCAGCCTAGTCCCGAAGACTGAGGTGGTCCCAACTGCTGGGCCGCTGGTACCGCCTGACCAAGGAGCGGTTACTGAGGTTGTTGCCCAGCCCCTGAGTTGACACCCGCTGCCGAGACCGTTGCCGGAGCCCCTCGAGTCGACCCTCGAGGCCGTAGGGGATGTCGGTGTGAGGGCCAGGACCCCCTCGCCGTCATGGTCGTCGTCGTCATCGTCGTCGTTGCCGCCGTCGGAGATCCTAAACCCTCCCCGGATTGAAGCTCCTCCACATAAGTTTCCCCGAATGTTCACCTGGACGGCGCCTGATGGAACCGTGAAGAGGTTCAAGCTTGATGAGGCCGCGGCGAGAAGGGAACAGAAAGCTTGCTTCGTGCCGCCATCACCGGGTCCCTGGGAGTTTGTGTATAATTCTTGCTGTGGAGTCCTGGGGGTCTTCCTATTTTGACATCTGACACCGCTCTTGACTTGTTCTCTCCCTGAGCAGAAGCTAGTTGATCGCATTGAGGAGATGACCGAGATCCTAATAGAAATGGCCCCCTGCCTCGCGGAGTTAGAGCAGCTCCGGGCGTTGAAGGCCACGATGGAGGAGCGCCACACAGGGAGGGAAGCCTGGCTGAAGGATGCCGTCACCCAGCTTAGGGATGAAACTTGGGCCCAAGCCGAGAAGATTAGAGGTAAATCCCCCGAATGCATCCTCTCGACTGAACCCTTGATGTATTTCTCCAACTGCGTTGTTCCTGACTGCCCAATTGTGTCTTGGCCGCAAGGTTGAGTTCTTGACTAATCTGTCGTGCAGCCCTCAAAGCAGAGTTGAAGACCCAAACAGAGAGGGAAGCCCAGCTGAAGGAGGCCGAAGAAGCCAAGGCCGAGCTTGAGAAGGTCAAGGCTGACCTGACACAGGCCAACGCTGAGCTCGAACGGGAGAAGGCTGAGTTAAAAGAGGCCACCATCAAGCTCGGCAAAGAAAAAGCTAGACTGGAGAAGACCGTGGCCGAGTGGGAGGCCGACTATGTGAGGAAGTCCCCGTCTCGATGATGATCTTAACCAATCTTTTAGTCATTCCATCTGTAGCCGAGCCTAACAAGTTTACTTGCCGGTGGACCCGGACAGACATGAGAGCCAATGTCTAGGCCCAATATCGGTTTTATACTGATGAGATAAAGGCTATCAGGGAGTCATGGGAGGCCCTCGTCGGGTCCGTGAAAGGGCTCCTTGATCTGATGGATCCTCGCCCTATGGGAACCAGCTGCAGCCGAATCCCCCAAGTGGAGGCGCATCTTGAGGATGCACCGAGTGCCTTGAAGAGGTACTCGGATGAGCATGTCATTGTCGGCGTGGCCCAGACCCTGGCGATGACCAAATCAATGTACCCAAGGGCAGACATTGAAGCCATCGGGGAGGGGTTTGCCGAGGAGACGACGCTTGAGGAGGCGCTGGAGCTGATAGCCTAGGCAAGGCCGACTACTGAGATAATCACCCGAGACCTGGGTTTGTAAGAGTAATATATCATGTAGTCGGTATGTATAAACTTTTGTGGAAAACATGTGTAAATATATGTGTAGTGCCACCAAGCCTTGAATTACTACTCAGTTGTCATTAGCTTTACTTGAGTGTGTAGTCTGCGCCGAGTTAGTCTGTCGGAACTTAATAAAATCATTCACTGTAAGAAAGTGTACTCGGGCAAATGTGATAGTCGTAGTAGGGCTTCATAACTGGAGTAAGACAGGCTCGTATGTTATTGACAAAACACATATAATACATGCAGCCCCTGACTCACTACTCGGTTGATACAAGCAGCGTAGTGAGTCAGAGAAAACTGTACACATGAGAAAGTATAAAGCTCAGGTATAGAAAGGACGTAGCTGTTCTATATTCCATGAGTTGCTGATGAGGACACCGTCTTCGATCTTCAGTCGGTAGGCACCTGGCCACGTGACCTCGGCTATAATGAATGACCCTTCCCAAAGTGGGAATAATTTGTGCCTGTCTTTGGTGGTTTGTATTTTTCTCAAGACGAGATCCCCGACCAAAAAGGCGCGGCCATGGACATTGCGATTGTGGTAGTGACGTAGGCCTTGAAGATACCTTGCCGACTGGATTGTTGTGATGTCCCTTGCTTCTTCCAACTGATCTAACTCGACCAGTCGGGTATTGTTTGAGACATCTTCTGAGTAAGCCCGGACTCCCGGAGAGCCGAACTATAACTCTGTCGGTAGCATGGCCTCAGCACCGTAGACCAGAAAGAAAGGGGATTGCCCTATTGCCTGACTAACCGTGGTTCTGAGAGACCAGAGAACAGATGGGAGTTCTTGTACCCACCGGCCCGCATATGGTTGTAGTCGGTCGAATATCCTGGCCTTGATGCCTTGTAAGACCATACCGTTGGCTCGCTCGACCTGCCCATTGCTCCGTGGGTGTGCCACAGATCCATAGCAGATCTTGATGCCGAAATCTTCGCAGAAGTCTTGGAACACGCCGCCCGTGAACTGAGTACCATTGTCGGTGATGATGCGGTTAGGAACACCGAATCTGTATAGTATACTCATGATGAAGTCCTTTGCTCGTGCCACTGTTATAGTTGCAACGGGTTTTGCCTCAATCCACTTGGTGAATTTATCCACTGCGACGAATAGATGTGTGAACCCTCCTAGCGCTTTCTTGAAAGGCCCGACCATGTCGAGCCCCCATACTGTGAATGGCCAGGAAATGGGGATTGTTTGGAGTTACTGGGCTGGGAGATTGGTTTGTCTTGCGTAGAACTGGCAACCCTCGCATTTGCGGACAATTTCTTTTGCCTCTGTTACTGCTGTGGGCTAGAAAAATCCCTGCCGATAAGCCTTTCCGACTAATGTCATGGATGCGGCATGGTTGCCACATATGCCCGAGTGGATCGACTGCAGGATCTTCTTGCCTTCCTCGGTGGTGATGCAACGCATGAGGACACCGGATGCGCTCCTTTGGTACAGGTCTTCTTCGACTAGGAGAAAGCTTTTGCTTCGACGCTTGATTTGTTCGGCTTGACTGCGATCGTCTGGGAGTTCGTCGTCTAGGAGAAATTTGATAACAGGGACCGCCAGTCTTGACATATGTGCAGCACCTCATCTGTAGCCGGGGTAGGTTCGCCTCCCGACTGCTCCAGTGCCAGTTTCTTCTTGATTGATGGCTCCATGAGTTGCTCGACAAAGATTCCAGTCAGAACCGCTTCTCGCTTGGATCCCATATTTGCCAGCTCATCTGCCACGTCATTGTATTGGCGCAGGACATGTGTGATTCTAGCCCGTCGAACTTTTTTTCCAGCTTGCGGACCTCTTGACAGTATGCCGCCATAGTATCATCGAGACAAGTCCAGTCTTTCATGACTTGGTTCACCACGAGTTGAGAATCCCCGCGCACAACCAGTCGACGTATGCCGAGTGATACAACAATCCAAAGCCCATGGATAAGTGCCTCGTACTCGGCGACATTGTGGGAAGCCGGGAAGTGGATTTGTAGAACATACTTGAGTTTTTTGCTGGTGGGGGATGTCAATATGACTCCAGCCCCGGCGCCACCAATTCGTAGACAACCGTCAAAGTACATTGTCCAGTACTCTAGCTTCGTTGTTGATATAGGCAGTTGAACTTCTGTCCACTCGGCCACGAAGTCGGCTAGAGCTTGTGATTTAATTGCTGTTCGTGGCTGAAAGGTGATATCAAATGCCATCAACTCGAGTGTCCATTTAGTGATTCGGCCGGTGGCCTCGCGATTATGAAGGACATCCCCGAGTGGAAACGATGTGACCACCGTGACTTGATGCGATTGGAAATAGTGCACCAGCTTCCGGACAGTAATGAGTAGGCCATAGAGCAGCTTCTGGACCTGCGGATATCTCGTCTTTGAGTCGACAAGGACCTCGCTGACAAAGTAAACTGGCCGCTGAATTTTCTGGATGTGACCCTATTCGGATCGCTCGACCACTAGTATCGTGCTGACTACCTGAGTGGTTGCCGCCAGATATAGCATTAGCGGTTCTTGGGGCATAGGTGACACCAACACGGGAGGTGATGAGAGAAATTTCTTAAAGTCTTCGAAGGGTTGCTGGGCTTCAGGAGTCCACTAGGAGTCGTCGGCTTTCTTCAATAGCTTGAAAAAGGGCATACCCCATTCGCCCAGTCGAGAATTAAACCGGCTGAGTGCCGCCATGTAGCCTGTCAGCTTTTGGACGTCCTTCCGGTTACTCGGGGGAGCCATGTTCATTATTGCATTGACTTCCTCAGGTTGGCCTCGATGTCTCGATGTGAGACGATGAAGCCAAGTAACTTGCCGGATGGCACACTGAAGGCGCACTTTTCTGGGTTCAACTTCATCTTGAATCTTTGAAGATTTTGGAAGGTTTCTTCCAGGTTAGCGATGAGGTCTTCTTTGGACTTGGTCTTGATCACCACGTCGTCGACGTAGGCTTCCACATTGCGCCTGATCTGAGTGTGCAGACACCGCTGAATTGCCCGTTGATAGGTTGCTCCAGCATTTTTCAGACCGAACGGCATTGTGATGTAGCAGTATGCTCCAAACGCCATGATGAAAGATGTCTTTAAGCAGTCTTCCTCCCTCAGGCTGATTTGATGGTATCCCGAGTAGCAGTCGAGAAAGCTGAGTAGGTCACACCCGGCCGTGGAATCTACCACCTGATCTATCCTGGGAAGACCTAATGGGTCCTTAGGGCACGCCTTGTTGAGATTGGTGTAGACGACGCACATGCGCCATTTACCATTTTTCTTCCGGACTAGAACTGGGTTTGCCAGCCAATCCGGGTGATAGACCTCCTCGATGAACCCGGCTGCGAGGAGTTTGGTGATCTCCTCCCGAATAGCATCCTTGCGGTCTTGGGCGAAGCGCCGCAGCCGTTGCTTGACCGGCTTGGCGTCTGTCTTCATGTTGAGGGCATGCTCGATCACCTCCCTTGGTACACCCAGCATGTCAGACGGCTTCCACACGAAGATATCCTTGTTAGCTTGGAGGAAGGTGACGATCACGTCTTCCTATTTGGGGTCGAGTTCGGTCCCGACTAGAGCAGTTTTGGAGGGGTCGGAAGGGTCCAGGAGGATCTTCTTCGTGTCAGAGTCCGCTGAAATTCCTGACTTCGCTACCTTTTTTGCCGGAACTAGATCTTCCTTGACTTCAGTTGTGACGGCTTGCTGAATGCTATTGCGCCCAACTGCCGTCTGTTGTGATTGAGCCAATTCGCAGCTCTCCTTGTCGCAGGTGAAGGCTTGCTTGACGTCGCTGCGGATGGAGAGGACTCTTGCTGGCCCAAGCATCTTAAGCACCATATATGTATAGTGCGGTATCGCCATAAATTTGGCGAGTGCCGGTCATCCGAGTATCGCGTGGTACGCGGTCTCGAAGTCAGTGACCTCGAAGCAGACATTTTCCGTGCGGAAGTTATCCTACGTGCCGAAGGTTACTGGCAATGTGATCTGCTCGAGTGGAGTTGATGACAGGCCGGGAATTATCCCGTGGAAGGGCGCAGTGCTCGGCCGTAATTCTGAACGAGGAATCATCATCTCGTCCAAAGTCTTGGCGAATAAGATGTTGAGCACGCTGCCTCCATCGATGAGGGTTTTCTTCAGCCTGATATTTCTGACGATCGGGTCCAGGATGAGTGGATAGCGTCCCGGGTGTGAAACCCAATCTGGGTGATCTGCGTGGTTGAAGGTAATGGCCATCTCTGACCAGCGCAGGTACTGGGGGCTGTCCGTTGTAGAGACCGTGTTGATGTCGCGCGCTGATAGCTTCTGTTTTTGCTTGGACTCATACACGAGCGGCCCTCCAAAAATGTGATTGAGCTTGGCTTGGGGATCTTGAAAATCGTCAGCCGGACCCTGATCTGGCTTGTTTTTGTCCTTGTCGGCGCCAGATGATGAAGCCTGCTCGGAGGCAAACTTCTTAAGCATGTAGCAGTCTTTGGCCGAGTGCTTGCCCTTGGGGTGGAAGGGGCATGGCCCGCTCATGACTTTTTGGTAGTCGTTGTTGCATTGGGGCCACGACCGAGTGCGCTCCATGTTGGCCACCTTGTTGTCCGACTTCCGCTTGCGGCTGCCAGACTTGTTTTGAGATGGCTCATTATCAGCTTTCGCCTTCTGGTCTTTCTGTCGGGACTCCTTCTCGTCGAGGGCCTTTGCGACCACTTCCGCCGAGTCGGCGTATTTGTTGGCCATGTCGAAAAGAGCCCAGACAGAGGGTGGTGGCTTCTGAGTGAATTTCACGATGAACGGGGCATCCTTTACTCCCTTGCGGAAGGCGGCGATGACGGCCTCGTCTCGGATCATTGGGATCTTATTGCGCTTCTCGGAGAATCTCTTGATAAAATCTTGTAGAGACTTGTTCTTCTTCTGGTGTAGTTGATACAGATCATGTTCAGAAGATGGCCTCTCGTAGGTTCCCTGAAAATTAGTGATGAACCGCTCCCTGAGTTCTCCCCAGGAACCGATCGACCGCCTCGGGAGCCCTATCAGCCATGTCCTCGCCGCTGACCGGGAGGTAGTTAGCCATGGCTTTGCTGTCGCCCCTAGCAGCTCGAACTGCCAGGGTATATACGGTGAGCCAGGACTCGGGAGTTGTTTTGCCGTCATACTTTTCGATCCCTGTGGGCTTAAAACTAGTCAGCTAATCGACGTCCTGCAGCTCCCGTGTGAAAGCAGGAATACCTTCGTCTTCATGAGGGCTCGGGCTTCAACCACGGCGGATAAACCGCTCGTGATGGAGTCCGAAGCGCTCGTTTTCGTCCTCCGGTCGGTGGCGCTCGTCCTCTTCTCGTTCATGGCGCCGGGCGTTGATGGTATGGCGGAGGTCATGTTGTAGGTGTACTCAAAGATCTTGGTTGGGACGGTGGTCAGATTGGTGATGCCGCCGGTTGTCGTTGTTAGTGTTGCCAAGTGACATTTTCCTCGATTCCTCGTGTGGCTGACTTGAGCCGGCCGCCCGACGTCGTGCTGATGCGGATGAGCCTGCTGCTGGAGATCCCGACCGGTTAGTTGGTACCACGGTGTCGCCCAACTGCTGCTGTTGTTGCTGGCAGGCTGCAGCCGTGATCATCGCCTTGATCTTGGAAATAGTTGGGGTGGCCTAGTGATCAGGCCCGAGCTGGAGCGTGTCCAGCAAGGTTGCGGCGGCCACAACATTCTGTTGTGGCATGACAAAGACGTCGTGATCGCCGACTTTAGTCTGGAGAATCTGCTGCTGAGCCGCTCGCCCAGCCTTGCGTAGCCCGTCATTGCGAGCCTCGCGGTTAGCCTCCTCCTATTGTCGCAATCGGTGCGCCTCCTCCTGTTGCTCCTCTTGTAGTCAGCGCACCTCGGATGGTGGTGTTGAAGCCACAAAGATCTCGTGGGACAGAAGAAGACTTGCCAGACTAGAG
Organism: Oryza meyeriana var. granulata; assembly: GCA_003991445.1. Classification (NCBI taxonomy): domain Eukaryota; kingdom Viridiplantae; phylum Streptophyta; class Magnoliopsida; order Poales; family Poaceae; genus Oryza; species Oryza meyeriana. Next base: position 46,558 of record RYFJ01003110.1, on the reverse strand, counting down.
TCCGAGCTAGTGCTCAAACCGTTATCTGACTTAGAGTCAGATTCCGAGTAGTTTATCGGAGTAAGAACGACCCCGACCTCTCTAGATCCAATCTGAAACGGCGCTTGGCCGTGTCCAAACTGAATCGCAGGAGATCAGGTCTGCTGCACGGTATGTAAGTCTGCAACGTCGCTGAATCCGTGCGGGAGATTGATGATCTCTCCCCTTCCCGGCCCAACCCAAGCTGGCTCAAGGCCTAGCGCAAGTCGGACGCCGAAGGAGAGAGTTCTCCCAATGTTCGGCGAAGTGAGGGACTGCCGCAGTAGATCGTTGAAAGAGATTGTGGCGTCCTGTGGGCCGACTGGCGCAACGTCGGCTGGTTCCTCGGCTGGCTGGATTGGATCTGCTTCGGCCAAGGTAAGGTTGCCGATCTGGTCGGTGACGAAATCGAGGCTTCCAAAAAAAATTGTGTATCCAGGAGAGAACTTGTCGCCGTCGACTCCGCTTGTTGGATCCATCAAGCTTGTAGATGTGAAACTCGCCGGAGCACCTACCTGGCGCGCCAATTGTCGATGTTTTACACCGGCAATAGAACTATAGGGCTACTCGGCAAGGGGAAACTCGGTGGATTGCAGAGGAACGCAAAGAGATTTTATACTGGCTAAGGCCCTCGATGTGAGGTAATACCCTACGTCCAGTTGTGGTGTTATTCCTCTGAGAGGTTATGTCAATCAATGATCTTCCCTGCCCTCATGGGGCGCCCTGCCTCCCTTTATATACTAGGGGACAGGGGTACATGATAAGGATCCCAGCCAGATACGGCCAAGGGATTTCCTTCTTAGAGATAGAAGCTCGTCCGACTAAGACCATGTTTTCCTTATCGTGCAAGGCAAAGTCTGCCGGGTGCTATCTTATCTCTATCTACATGATTCGGCCCATCCTCTATCCGAGTGGCCCATATGTAGGTGGTGAGGTACCCAGGGCCCATGGCCTCCACAAGTTATAGGGCCTACAAGTACTTGCTGGAAAGCTTATGAAGTCTACTTTCATATGGTTTTGGTCCCACATCAAAATTCCTCCCGAGATGTCTGGAATCATCGAAACAAGACACGTACCTCTTCCAGTCCGAGTCTGTTTTGGGCCTTGGGCCTTGTAATTGTATCGTGGGCTAAACCCATGAGGAGTGCGCCCCTCACAGGGCAAACCCTCTTCCTAGGACGTCCTAACTCATATATATTCAGTAGCCGCCACCGTTTAGGGTGGGTTTGAACAGTTTCACCGTTTATCGGTTTGTGAGACCCCAACTTCGAGAGTATAATCATTCATCTGCAAGTTGAGTTGCAATCTTCCTTGTTCTTGCTTGTGTTTTCGACTCACATGCAGGGATTAGCCTTCGTGGCGAGGTCAACCGGGCAGCGCACGGTTGATAACGAGAGGAGACGTGGTACTGCAATTGCAGGGTTCAGGTCTTGGTAATCAAAAGCCGGATCATGTGTGTCGATTCTCCACCAAATCGAGAGTTATCCTTACCTAATGGTGTCGATGTTTTACACCGGCAATAAATATATGGGGCTAGTCGGTGGATGTAAACTCGGTGGATTGCAAAGGAACACAGAGAGATTTTATACTGGTTCAGGCCCTCAATGTGAGGTAATACCCTACGTTCAGTTTATATGTATTCCTTTGAGGATATACGGTGGTGGTTCTGATGAACTTGTGTGCACCTCCGCCCTCATGGGGCGCCCTGCCTCCCCTTATATATTGGGGGACAGGGTTACAAGATAGGAGTCCCCATCGGATTACGACTGGGAGATCTCCCCTTAGAGATATAACGCACCCGACTAGGACTGTATATTCCTTCCTATACAAGGCGAAGTCTGCCGAATCTAGCTATATCTCTAATTACAAGGCTATGCCCATCCTCTATCCGAGTGGCCCATATGCTTGTCATGAGGTACCCGGGGCCCATGGCACCCACAGTAGCCCCCGAGACCTTCATAGTTGAGTCACAACTGATGCCGAGTGCTCATCCTCCACGGTGAAGTCTTCCCGCGTGCATTGCTCCCGAGTACTCTTTGTCTGAGTGCTGCTTCTCCCGAGTCCTGCTTCATGTCAGCTGGCAGCAAGGCTATGAAGGGCTTTATGTAGATGTAGGAATAGTGTGCGCCGAATAGGCGCACCTATTAGGTGTAGCCCCCGACTTTGTGCTTAATTGTGAAGACAATTAAACATAAAGTCAAAGATCTTTAACCTTGTAGTCTTTCCCGAGTAGTATACTACTGGTATATGAGACTCTTCGGTATCGTGTCAACCGGAATATAATTTATAGTCTTGCCGAGTAGGGAACTACTCGTATGTGGGACTCTTCGACTTCATGTCAGTCGGAATGTGTGTTTGTAGTCTTGCCGAGTAGGATGCTACTCGTATATGAGACTCTTCAACATCATGTCAGCTGGAAAGGGGGTGTTTATAGTCTTTCCCGAGTAGTATATTACTCGAAAATCAGAATCGTCGGCATCATGTCAGCCGGGATGATTATTTATAGTCTTTCCCAAGTAATATATTACTCGAAAATTAGACTTGTCAGCTTCATGTTAGCTGGAAAAGGTGTTTATAGTCTTTCCCGAGCGGCGTCCCTTTCAGAAGTTAGACTCTTCAGCTCGTCAGCTGGAAGAATGTTTATAGTCTTTCCCGAGTAGTATACTACTCGAAAGTTAGACTCCTCCCCATCATGTCAGCGGGAACGAGAAATTTATAGTCTCTCCCGAGTAGTGCACTACTCGAAAGTTAGACTCTTCCACATCATGTCAGTGGGAATAATGTTGCTCATGGCAACTGATGGCCACGCATATAGGCCGAGTACCACTTTATGAAAATAAATCCACGGCGTGGTCAGGTGTACCCGAGAAAGATACCTGCATCCCCAATTTTAATGAAGACCAGCTTGTGATCCTTGTAAGGATATATCCTCGAGACTTGGTGGATAAAACAGATACCCAAACATATATGTTTAGCAATAAGGCTCTCATGAAGCATATCTGTTTACCACATCGGCTCCTGTTGATAGCACCAGCGCTATAATTTCAACTCAGCCTACGGGCGGCCCACATGGAGCATGCTACTGTAGGAACTCATATCTTGGTAGCCTGTTACCGAGTACGCCGGTCTAAACCGACCCACCCAATGTAGGCTCTATAAAATCACCATCCCTCGCATGTCAGGATGAGTTTTTGGTGTTGGTAACCGCAATCAGCCAGAGAAATCCTTATCCGCAAGCCTTTCCGACTTATGTTCTGGATGCAGCCTGGTTGCCACATGTGCCCGAGCAGGTATGTTGCAGGATTTGCTTGCCCTCCTCAGGTGTGACGCAGTGCATGAGAACTCCGGATGCGCTTTGACGATGTAAGTCTTCTCTAACTTCAGGAGAGCCGAGCAGGGTACCCGAACCTTGCATTAGCATAGGATTCGGCTAGCGACCCTCATGGGGCATACCCTACCCAACAGAGTTATAGCCAAGCGAGGTACCCGAACCTTGCATTAGCATAAGATTCGGCTAGTGACCCTCATGGGGCGTACCTCACCCAGCCGAGTGATATACGACCCCTGACTAGTGCCGGAAGTCGGTTGTTAGCTCACATGGAGCGTAGCCAAGGAAGATGACGTCCCGACTGGCGCAAGTACTCGGTAAGTAGCCCTCATGGAGCATCCCGAGTGTATTTTGGCAGACTTGTCCAGCCCCCGAGCGTAGGAGATAGGCTCGCAGCCCTGAGTTCCTGTCACGCGTATCCGGAGCTGGGCCTGCAATATAAAGATATCGGATGAGTAGCATCTAATGATGGAAATAATCACCCGAATAAAATGTATTTTATAATACATGTAAATACGAGTTTTTCCTCTTTTTGATATTAATTTCCCCGAGTAGTTGACCCCTTACGTTTAAACACTCTGCTCGACTAGTCATAGCCCCCTAGCGTCGGGAGTTGGCTCATGGCTCTTTCCCAGACACGCGTTTTGGGTGACTTGAGTTCGTCTTTCATGGAGCAAAGTTTCACGGATCAGGGTTTATGCTACTCAAGTACTTTTGCAATCATTTAAGAGCAAAAACAGAGAAGAGTGCAGCTTGTGCACCTATTAGGTGTAAGCGGCATTGGCAAGGCCGAGTGAAGAAATATTTATCAGGAAGCGACTTAGCTGTTCGGTATTTCGGAGTGGGGATGCCATCCTTGCGTTTGAGCTTGTGAGCCCCCGAGCATGTCACTTGTTGTTCTGATAATCTTCAGTTGTCGAAAGTCGAAGACGATTGTGACCGACTGCCACAATGAAGCTGTCTGACTTGCGTTTGCGATTCCCGGCTTTAGTCGGGACCGCGTCGTTGGTGCCCTCCCGCTTCCTCTGTCAGGATGCCTTTTTATCTTCAAGGGCCTCAGCAACAGCGTGGGCTGAGTCGGCGTATTTGTTCGCCATGTCGAATAAAGCCTTGACAGAGTTGGGAGGCTTCCGTGTGAATTTGTCGATGAACGAGGTGTCTTTGACTCCTTTTCGAAAGGCGGCGATGACGACCTCATCCTTGACGTTAGGGATTGAGTTCTTCTTCTCAGAAAACCTTTTAATGAAGTCACGAAGAGACTCATTCTTCCTTTGATGCAACTGATATAAGTCGTACTCGGAAGATGATCTCTCGTAAGTTCCCTGGAAGTTGGCGATGAAGCGTTCTCAGAGTTCTGCCCATGAGCCGATTGATTGCTTGGGAAGTCCTGTTAGCCATGTCCTCGCTGAGTCAGCTAAAGCGACTGGGAGGTAGTTAGCTATGACTTTGTGATTTCCTACAGCTGCTCGGATTGCCGTAGTATAGACCGTGAGCCAAGACTCGGGATTGGTCTTGCCGTCGTATTTTTCGACTCCTATAGGCTTGAAACCCGATGGCCAGTCGGCTTGTTGTAGCTCCTGGGTGAAGGCCGGTACTCCTTCATCTTCATGAGGACTCCGACCCCGACTACGGCGGCGAAACCGCTCGTCGTGGAGGCCGAAACGCTCGTTCTCGTCTTCCGGTTGGTGTTGCTCATCATCTTCTCGTTCGCGGTGTCAAGCGTTGATGTCCTACCGAAGATCACGTCGTTGTCGGCCTCGAAGGTCCTAATCATCCCGACGGTTGCTTTGACGTCGCCGGTTGTCGTTGGGGCTGCCGAGTGACGCCTAACGTGCCTCCGTATGCAGCTGACTGGAGCCAGCCGCTCGGCGTCGCTTTGAGGTAGATGAGACTGCCGTTGGGAATGTCGACCGGTTGGTCGGTATGAGGGTATCACCCAACTGTTGGTGCTGCTGACATGCAGCAGCGGTAAGCAGGGCTTTTATCCTTGCGATCGTCGGGGTGGCCTGGTGATCAGGCCCAAGTTGGACCGTGTCCAGTAGGGTCGCGGCGGCCACGACGTTCTGTTGTGGCGTGATGAAGACGTTGTGGTCGCTGACTTTTGTTTGGAGGGTTTGTTGCTGAGCGGTTCGCCCAGCCCTGCGTAGGCCGTCGTTGCGGGTGTGCAGGTGTCTTGCTTCTTCCTCCTGTTGTTCTCGTAGTCGGCAGGCCTCCTCCTCTTGTTGTTCGTGTAGTCGGCGTGATTCCTGAGTAGGAGTAGAGCCTTTGGATGCCATGAAGATTTCTCGTGGCAGGAAGAAGCTTGCTGAACTGCTGTCCGATTTAGAGTCGGAATCCGACTGGGAGTCGTAGTCCGACCGAGAGTCGTAGTCGGAATAGTTGATGGGGGTGATTACAACTCCGACCTCCCTAGATCCGATCTCGAGCGGCTCGGGGCCGTATCCGAGTCGAACTCCAGAGGATCGGGTTTGCCGCGTCGGATGTAGATCGTAGATATCTGCGGCGTCACCGAGTCCGAACGGGAAATTGACGATCTCTTCCTTTTTTGGCCCGATCTCGGCCGTCTCAAAACCGAGTCCAAGTCGAACACCAAAAGAAAGTGTTGTCCCTGGACTCGGGCATATCGGAGATCGCCGCAGCATGTCGTGAAAGATTGCTGCAGCATCGTGTAGGCCGATTGGCGCGGAGTCGGCTGGTTCCTTGGCAGATCGGATCGAGTCCGAGTCGGCCAAGGTGAGATTGCCGAACATGTCGGCGACGAAGTCGAGGCTTCCGACTGAGATTGTATCTCCGGGAGAGAATTTACCGCCGTCGACTCCGGTTGCTGGATCCATCGAGCTTGTAGATGTAGATCGCGCCGAATCCCCTACCTAGCACGCCAACTGTCGATGTTTTACACCGGCAATAAATATATGGGGCTAGTCGGTGGATGTAAACTCAGTGGATTGCAAAGGAACACAGAGAGATTTTATACTGGTTCAGGCCCTCAATGTGAGGTAATACCCTACGTCCAGTTTATATGTATTCCTTTGAGGATATACGGTGGTGGTTCTGATGAACTTGTGTGCACCTCCGCCCTCATGGGGCACCCTGCCTCCCCTTATATACTGGGGGACAGGGTTACAAGGTAGGAGTCCCCATCGGATTACGACTAGGAGATCTCCCCTTAGAGATATAACGCACCCAACTAGGACTGTATATTCCTTCCTATACAAGGCGAAGTCTGCCGAATCTAGCTATATCTCTAATTATATGGCTAGGCCCATCCTCTATCCGAGTGGCCCATATGCTTGTCATGAGGTACCCGGGGCCCATGGCACCCACAAATGGAAGATCGGGCACCCCGTTGCCATCATCGATTGTAGAATCTGCTTGCCCTCCTCGGGTGTGACGTAGCGCATGAGGACTTCGGATGCACTTCGATGGTAAAGGTCTTCTCCGACTACGATGAAACATTTGTTTCGATGTTTGATCCGTTTAGCTTCACTGCGATCTTCTAGGAGTTCGTCATCCAAGAGGAATTTGAAAACTAGAGTCCGCCAGTCTTGTGAGATGATTAGCATTTCATTTGTTGCCGGGGTAGGTTTAGCCCCCGACTGTTCAAGTATTGGTTTCTTCTTGATTGATAGCTCCAGTAGTTGCTCGACAAAAATCCCAGTCGGGACCAATTCTCATTTGCATCCCATGTTGGTCAATTCATCTGCAGCTTCGTTGTATTGTCGTAATACATGAGTTATCTCCAGCCCATCGAACTTGTTTTCTAGCTTTCGTACCTCCTGACAATACGCTGCCATATTATCGTCAAGTCATGTCCAGTCTTTCATTACTTGGTTGACCACGAGTTGAGAATCCCCGCATATGATCAGTCGGTGGATGTCGAGTGATATGGCAATGCGGAGCCCGTGGATGAGTGCCTTGTACTCAGCAACATTGTGGAAAGCCGGAAAGTGAATCTGGAGAACGTACTTCAGTTTTTCACTAGTGGGTGACGTTAGCACGATGCCGGCCCCAGCACCGACGATCCGTAGAGAACCGTTGAAGTACATCATCCAGTAGAGAACCGTCGAAGTACATCATCCAGTCTGACGAGAGGAGACATGGTATTGCGATTGCAGGGTTCAGTTCTTGGTGATCAGAAGCCAGATCGTGAGTGTCTATTCTCCACCAAATCGAGAGTTATCCTTACCTAACGGAAGATCGGGCACCCCTTTATCATCAAGTGGCATCAGAGCGAAGGTTGCCCGTTAGGTATCATCTTTTCCGTCCGGTTTCAATATTTGTTTCCTATACCTAGAGTCCAGAAAAAGCCACAAAAACAAAATTGGTAGTCGTAGGTTTTTTTTCCTTGTCCTACAACCACGTTTAGCTTTTTTGCATAATTTTGTTTCAGAGTCCGTAGTGTTGAGTTTGTGTCCTAGGTCGAGTTCGGTTGCTGGTTTAGATTGTGTTTGAGTCCAGTTCGTGATCCATCCGTCGCACCCCCACAAACCCTCGGCCCCGCCACCATTGTCTTTGTTTTCCTATCTACTAACCATCTTGTACCAGTGTTGGTCATTGTGTGTTCTGTGTTAGTGTCATATATCACGTCCTTTGACCACCCCTACACCTCCATCCACCTCCCTAGCAGCCACCACCATCATATCATCCCTGGTTTCACTACCTGATTCTGAATCAGCCTCCACCAAAACACTGATATGGAGGACCCTTCTTGAAACAGCCATAACTTTCACATACGGACTCGAAATCAGGCAAATAAGTAGTCTACGGACATCTACAAAAAAATTCCCATCCGCTTCTTCCCCACTTCGTCGGGTTGGCCGAAATCAGTTTTGCAAAATTTAGACCGGAAAATTGGGTATCCGTACTCCAAAGTTCTAGAACGCTTTTTAAAGCGCACTCGTGTATTTCTACAGGCTACATCTTATATCAGACTGAGCTGCCACCTCCTGAGGTTGTTGTTCCTGTGCTCCTAGTTGAGAAAAAAATCAGAAAAATAAAAGCAAATTAAAAAAGGGTGTGAAAGAAAAAAAAGAAAAGGAGAGGAGCACATAGGACACACCAAGGAGCTAGCTGTGTTGTTTTGTGCTGTGTTTTGCCTTGTCCTTATTTCCTTGCTGCTGTCCTTTTATACTTGCTTGTCTCCCTTATTTTATAACATCTGGTTTCGAACGTGTTTAGGCCAGCAACTAGGACAAGTGCTTTAGATATTTATTCAGCATTATTATCTGTTATTGAATTGTGTACTACTAACATATTTTGGCCTCCCAAGCTCCACATATATACTTCTGGTGGGGATATTTATTCAGCATTATTATCTGTTATTGAATTGAATGCTATGTAGGAAGACCTCCAAGCTATGGTGGGGAGCATTGCCACCCTCACTAACAGCATTGAGCAGTTGGCAGCAAACCGTCACCCACCACCACTTGTTGACGATGACGGAGGTAATGAAGAGGAGGAAGCTGACAATATTGATGCACGCGCTGAACATCGTGACGAGCGCCTACGACAATGGCTGTGATTCAACCAGCAAGGTATGGGAGGTAACCGCCACCAAGGGCAAGGTAATGATGATCCCTTTGCTAAAATTAAATTTACCTTGCCTTCATTTTCTAGAAAATATGACCCTGAAGCTTATTTGGATTGGGAGATGACCGTAGAGTAGAAATTTAATTCCCATTTAGTTCCTGAAATTCATAGGGTTAGGCAAGCAACTAGTGAGTTCAAGGACTTTGCTATTATCTGGTGGAATGAACTAGTTAAAACTGGCCTAGAACCTTACACATGGGAAAGGTTGAAGCGAGCTATGCGGAGTAGATTTATTCCTCCATCCTTCAAATGTGATTTGAGAAATAAGTTGCAACGCTTAGACCAAGGAGAAAAATTTATAGAAGATTACTTTCTGGAGCTACAAATAGGAATGTTACGTTGTGAGGTAGAGGAGGATGAGGAGGATAAGATGGCTCGATTTTATGGGGGGTTGAGACGTGAAATTCAGGACATTATTCAATATAAAGAATACAATTCTCTTAACTGATTGTTCCATCTAGCTATATTAGCTGAACAGGAATTGCAGGGAAGGCAGCCATTGAGAAGGAACAATTGGGGAAGCACGTCTACATCGAGGCCTTCCATTGGGCAAGGCAAAAGTGTCCCTATTCGGAGTTCTACGCCTTCCACCAATAGGGCAGCAGCAGCGCCAACTTCACGAGCTACCGAGGTGAGTAAATCTGCTCGCGTACAGGCACCCGCAAAAGGCGCATCATCGGTTGCTTCTATGGGAAGAACGAGGGATATCCAATGCTTCGAGTGCAAAGGGATGGGCCATGTGCAACATGATTGCCCAAATCAGAGAGTTCTCATTGCTACAGATGATGGTGAGTACACTAGTGCTAGTGATGTTGATGATTAATTAGCACATGGCACTAATAATGCAGGTGATGAAGACAAGAGCGATGAGGATGTGGAGCACATATGTGCGGAAGATACAAGCAAGTACCTGAGCATTGTAGCACAACGGGTGCTAAGTGCTCAAATGGAGAAGGCGGAGCAAAATCAGCACCACAATTTGTTCCAATCAAGGTTTGTGGTTCACAATAGAGTATGCCGTGTTGTCATTGATAGCGGTAGTTGTAGCAACCTTGCTAGTTCAGATTTGGTTGACAAGCTAGGTTTGCCTACACAACCACATCCACGGCCTTACTACATCCAATGGTTCAACTCTTGTGGTAAGTTGAAGGTAAGTAAAGTTCTGAGAGTGCAATTTTCTGTTGGAAAGTACCATGATAGTGCAAATTTTGATGTTGTGCCTATGCAAGCATATTCTTTGCTTTTGGGTAGGCCTTCAGAATATAATAGAGATGTGCTGCACCATGATAGAACTAACACGTACACTTTCACACATAATGGCAAAAAGATTGAGGTGCTACCAATGACCCCTGCTGAAATTTTGAAGGACAATATAGTGCGTGCTGAAAATAAATCTAAGTCTGAAAATCAGCAAGTAGCTAAAGATGTGTTTCCACCTAAAAAGGAGAAAAAAGAGCCACCTGCTATGAGAGACACACTTAAGTTGAAAGAAGCTTCCATGTTAGCTTCTAAATCTGAGATTTCTGAGTTAAATATTAATGAATCTATTTGCTATGCTTTGGTTTGCAAGGAAACATTCTTTACACTTGAGGACTTGCCTCCTTCTTTGCCACGTGCTATTACTAACCTTTTGCAGGAGTTTACTGATGTATTTCCAAGTGAGATACCCTGGGGCTGCCGCCTATGAGAGGAATTGAGCATCAAATTGATTTAATCCCGGGAGCCGCTTTGCCAAACCGCGCGCCATATAGGACCAACCCCGAATAGACTAAGGAAATTCAGCGTCAACTGCAAGACCTGCTTGAAAAAGGATATGTACGTGAGAGCCTTAGTCCTTGTGCTGTTCCTATTATTTTGGTACCTAAGAAAGATGGAACATGGCGTATGTGTGTTGATTGTAGAGCCATCAATAATATAACTATTAGGTATCATCATCCTATTCCTAGGTTAGATGATATGCTTGATGAATTGAGTAGCTTTGTTGTGTTCTCTAAGTAGACTTGCGTAGTGGATACCACCAAATTAGAATGAAATTGGGTGATGAATGGAAGACCGCGTTTAAAACTAAATTTGGTTTGTATGAGTGGTTAGTAATGCCTTTTGGTTTGACTAATGCTCCTAGTACTTTTATGCGACTCATGAATGAAGTTTTACCCACTTTCATTGGTAGATTTGTGGTGGTTTACTTTGATGATATACTTATTTACAGCAAGTCTTTAGATGAACATAAGGAACATTTACGTGCTGCTTTTAATGCTTTGAGAGATGCACATTTGTTCGGTAACCTCGCGAAGTGCACTTTTTGCACGGAACGAGTTTCTTTTCTTGGTTATGTTGTGACTCCACAGGGAATTGAAGTTGATGAGACCAAGATAGAAGCCATCAAGAGTTGGCCGACTCCTACATCGGTTACACAGGTGTGGAGCTTTCTTGGGCTAGCTGGATTCTACCGTCACTTTGTGAGAGATTTCAGTACCATTGCCGCACCCATGAATGAGCTCACAAAGAAAGGCGTTCCTTTTCGATGGGGACAAGCACATGAAGACGCCTTCAATTTGCTTAAAGAGAAGTTGACTCATGCCCCACTACACCAACTCCCTGACTTTGGTAAGGTTTTTGAGCTTGAATGCGATGCAAGTGGGATTGGGATTGGAGGTGTGCTTCTTCAAGAAGGTAAGCCAGTTGCATATTTTAGTGAGAAGTTGTTAGGACCTAGTTTGAACTATTCAACATATGATAAAGAATTGTATGCTTTGGTTCGAACATTAGAGACTTGGCAACATTATCTATGGCCAAGGGAATTTATTATACATTCTGATCATAAGTCTTTAAAACATATTCGAAGTCAAGCTAAATTAAATAAACGACATGCTAAATGGGTAGAATTTATTGAGTCGTTTCCATATATCATTAAGCATAAGAAAGGCAAAGACAATGTGATTGCTGATGCTTTATCTAGGCGCTATACTATGTTATCTCAACTTGATCATAAAATTTTTGGATTGGAGACAATAAAAGAATTATATGCTACTGATTTGGACTTTAAAGAAGCTTATGATCACTGTCGAGAGGGGAGAACTTGGAATAAATATGTGTTGAATGAAGGATTGTTGTATCGAACTAACAAATTATGTGTTCCTGCAAGCTCTATTCGTCTTTTGTTTTTGCAGGAAGTGCATGGAGGTGGATTGATGGGACATTTTGGAGTGAAGAAGACAGAGGATGTGTTGGTCACTCACTTCTTTTGGCCGAAAATACGGCATGACGTTGAACGATACATTGCACGATGCAGCACTTGTAACAAAGCTAAATCCCGTCTTAATCCACATGGTCTTTATATGCCTCTACCCATCCCTAGTGCTCCTTGGGAAGACATCTCTATGGATTTTGTTTTAGGATTGCCTAGGACAAAGAGGGGGAGGGATAGTGTCTTTGTTGTTGTTGATAGATTTTCCAAAATTGCATATTTTATTCCTTGTCATAAGAGCGACGATGCTACCAACGTTGCTGATTTCTTTTTTAGGGATATCATTCGTCTACATGGTGTGCCCAATACAATTATTTTAGATCGAGATACCAAGTTCTTGAGTTATTTTTGGATGACGTTGTTGCGGAAATTGGGGATGAAGTTACTATTTTCTACAACTTGCCACCCCCAAACCGATGGACAAACGGAGGTGGTGAATCATACTTTGTCAACGATATTGCGGGCTGTTTTGAAGAATAATCTGAAAATGTGGGAAGAATGTCTTCCACATGTGGAGTTCACCTACAACCGTTCGTTGCACTCCACCACAAAGATGAGCCCATTCCAGGTGGTATATGGCTTTAACCCTCGTGCTCCAATTGATTTATTGCATTACCTTTTTCAGAAAAAGTAAATTTTGATGCTAAGACACGGGCTGAATTTGTGCTTAAGTTACATGAGACTACTAAGAAAAATATTGAGCGTATGAATGCAAAGTATAAACTTGCTGGTAGTCAAGGTAGAAAGGAGCTTATTTTTGAACCCGGTGACCTTGTTTGGTTACACTTAAGAAAGGATAGGTTTCCTACTTTGCGGAAGTCAAAATTAATGTCTCGAGCTGTTGGTCCTTTTAAAGTTCTTGCGAAGATAAATGATAATGCATACAAGATTGATTTGCCTGCAGATTATGGTGTGAGTGATGTTTTCAATGTTGCTGATTTGAAGCCTTACTTGTGTGAAGAAGATGACCTTGAGTCGAGGACGACTCCAAATCAAGAGGGGGAGGATGATGAGGACATCATGTCTTTAGATACACACTTACAACCTCTTCATGATGAACAAGATCTGCAACCAATCCAAGGACCAATTACTCGCGCACATGCCCGTCAACTTAATCGTCAGGTCAATGCATTCCTAAGCTTACATGGAAATATTTCTATGAATGGCATGCTATTTAATTCTTGTGATAATTTTATTGTTATTAGGAACCTAGGAGAAGACCATGGAGAATAGCTCAAGAAACCACATATTACAGTGGAGACAACAAGTACAAGTAAACTCCTATTCCTGCGACCTATTCAGTTTCGGGCTGGGGACAACGCCAACTTCAAATGGTCATAACTTTTGATCCGGAAGGAGTTACAGGGCCTACAAGTACTTGTTGGAAAGCTTATGAAGTCTACTTTCATATGATTTTGGTCCCACATCAAAATTCCTCCTAATCTGTCCGAAATCATTAAAACAAGACACACACCTCTTCTAGTCCGAGTCTGTTTTGGGCCTTGGGCCTTGTAATTGTGTCGTGGGCTAAACCCATGAGGAGTGCGCCCCTCACAGGGCAAACCCTCATCCTAGGACGTCCTAAGTCATATATATTCAGTAGCTGCCACCATTTAGGGTGGGTTTTGCTTAGATTATTATGTCTTTGAACAGTTTCGCCGTTTATCGGTTTGTGAGACCCCAACTTCGAGAGTATCATCATTCATTTGCAAGTTGAGTTGCAATCTTCCTTGTTCTTGCTTGTGTTTTTCGATTCGCATGCAGGGATTAGCCTTCGTGGCGAGGTCAACCGAGCAGCGCACGGTTGATAATGAGAGGAGACGTGGTACTGTGATTGCAAGGTTCAGGTCTTGGTGATCAGAAGCCGGATCGTGAGTGTCGATTCTCCACCAAATCGAGAGTCATCCTTACCTAATGGAAGATCAAGCACCCTATTGCCATCATCGACTGTAGAATCTGCTTGCCCTCCTCGGGTGTGACGCAGCGCATGAGGACTCCGGATGCGCTTCGACGGTAAAGGTCTTCTCCGACTACGATGAAACATTTGTTTTGATGTTTGATCCATTTAGCTTCACTAGGATCTTCTAGGAGTTCGTCATCCAAGAGGAATTTGAAAACTGGAGTCCGCCAGTCTTGTGAGATGATTAGCACTTCATTTATTGCCGGGGTAAGTTCAGCCCCTGACTGTTCAAGTACTGGTTTCTTCTTGACTGATAGCTCTAGTAGTTGCTCGACAAAAATCCCAGTCAGGACCAATTCTCATTTGCATCCCTTGTTGGCCAATTAATCTGCAGCTTCGTTGTATTTATCGTAATACATGAGTTATCTCCAGCCCATCGAACTTGTTTTCCAGCTTTCGTACCTCCTGACAATACGCCGCCATATTATCGTCAAGATGTAACAGCCCACTTTTGATCTTTGGTGCATAAAACCGTTTCCCCATCAGCATGCTCTTCATGTCATCTTTCATGCATGAAAAACCCAGCCTTGCCCCCAAGTTTCTTTCGGTTGGAAGCAAGCTGCCCCAATCGGACCATCCTCTTGGGGATTGGACGGCCCGAATCCTTCCCATCGGACCAGACGCCTCCCGATCGGACCAGCCGCCTCCCGATCGGACCTACGCCCGCACCCTCTCCTGAGCCCGCGCCCTCTCCTTGCCCTTTCTCGTGAGCCCGCGCCCGTGCCCTCTCGCTCCCGAGCTCGCGCCCGTGCCCTTTCTCGCGAGCCCGCGCCCGCGCTCTCTCGCTCTCGAGCTCGCGCCCGCGCCCTCTCTCTCGCAAGCCCGCACTTGCCCGCGCTCGTGCCCTCGCGTCTGCCCACGCCCTCACCTGCGCCCGCACCTGTGCTCTCTCCCGAGCCCGCGCCCGCGCTCTCTCTCTCCCGAGCTCGCGCCCGGCCCTCTCTCGCGAGCCCGCGCCAGTCAGCTGGCTTTTTATTCCGCCTATCTCTGTTATCATCGGCTTCTAGCCGATGCTCAAGTATGCGAATGCTATCGGCAATCGGCCGGTTTGCTTTTCGCTTATATGATCATCGGTTTGCTAGCCGATATATATAGGTGCTGTCGGCCATCGGCTATGAGGAGTCCATATCAGTCTGTATCGGCCGATTGGTTACGGCGTCAACACATGGTTGTTGGAGACAGTCCTCAGGCGTGAATCGTTGATACGTGATGCTATCGGTTGTGCCCTGTTCTCCATCGTCCAAGCGAGATCACGCAAGGATCTCTCCCCGCCCGTGTGGCTCGACCAGGTGGCTTCCTCTGCGCGCCCCAGACCACGTGAGAGGGAGTGACAGAGCCACCTTGGGACCTCGCGAGATACCCCGACAGCCTCAGCAGCGCCCTACCCTGTCCCATCTGTCTGCTGCACGCTTGCCCGGGCACACGCCATCGCGAGACCGTGGAGCAGAGCAGCGCCCCTCCCCTCTCCTCTTCCTTCCCTGCCTTCCTTCTTAACCAAGGCCATGTCCTCCTGCCTCCCCAGCTCGCCCTCTTTCTCACGCACCCAAGGACCCAGGCGATTGCCCCTTGGTTCACTGAGAACATGAGGTGCCGCCCATGGCGCCGGCGAGCACACGCCTTCCGTCTGGGAGCTCCGGTGAGTTTCACCTTGTCTCAGCTCTGTCACCATGTGTTCCTGCCGGACCTAACTCCGGTTTTGTCCTCGGCAAGCAGCAGGCACCACCGCAGCCCCATCACGTTTTGCAACATCGACCGGGTGCCGCCGTGACCTTCCACCCGCTGAACTGCGCCCTGGTGAGTTAGCGCTGTCCTGGCTGTATCACCATCTTCCATTCACTCTTTAAACTCATCACAGCGCTTGACTGCAGCCTCCATCTCAAGCAACCCTTTTGCTGAGCCGATCACCGCCTCAACGTCACACCCCACAGCCTACACTCTTCGGTGAGCTTCTGTTTCTGCATGTACTTCCTTTTTATTCCTGGGAGGCCACTAGTTCTCCCCACGTCCTTGGCTTGGCCTATCACGCCATTGTTTTGCCATCCACCCAAGCGTCACCACCGTGGCCGCATGTGTGGATGAGGCTCAATCGGAGCATGGCCGCATGTATTAGAACCCTACGACCTTGCATGCAGGACCCCTAGAGCTTCCCCACGCCCCTGCATCACTAGCCATGCACTAGAGCATGAGAGGACAGAGGTAGACAAGCTGTGCATTAGCTTGGCTTTTCATCAAACACCTTAGGTGCGCTTGTGTTTGAGTGAGTAGCAGCCACCCCATCAGCCCCATGCAAGCCAGGTTGGCCCCTCTAGCGTTAGAACGGGATAAAACCACCCGTAGGTTCCACTTGTACATCCAGTGACTCCTAGGCCCTAGAAACCCTCCACGCCCCCAAATGCCTTGGATTGATACTTCACGCCCGGTGGATTTCACGAGTTAGGCCGTTTTAGTGACGTGTGAGCGTGTGCGATTAATATCCTAGCGAGTTGGAGTATATCCACTTTTGGGAGTTGTCCTTAGATTCACAGCAGCACACATGTAGGTTTCATACCATAAAAACACCCCTAGAACCAAAAACGTCCCAAATAGACCACCCGTTAAGTCGGTAGAATGTTTTCAGCCGTTTCTGCAGTTCGGTCGAGCGAAAACGCTGTTTCTCATTTATTTTCGATTTTAGGACAGAGCAGAATTCGTTTAGCCGTATCTCCCTCATACGAACTCGGATTCAAGCGATTCTTTTTCCTAAATTCATCTAAAATCATGCACTTGCATATTCTGCAAAAATATTTGTACTTCCTGTTCTGTTAAATATTTTGCCGTTGTTTTCATTGCATTCGTTTGGCATTCTCGTAGAACACGACATTGTTGACCCGGTTGTGGAAGGATCAGAAGAGTTCCAAGAAGTCCAGGAACAAGGCAAGCACCCCCTTGATCAATTGCTCCTATGTTTCAAACTTACAAACTATATTGATTGCAAACTATTATGCATGCGATGTTTTACTTAGAAATGTGTGGGACTCTTGGGTAGTTAACCTCTTGTTGCATATGCCCTGTCCTTGTTACTTGAGTATCATGAATTCCTTGTCACTTATGTTGCCACTGAAAATTTGGGTTCATGTGGTTGGGAAGATGTCAATAGGTATGCTTAGTTTGCTATTTAATCAATGCTACTTGTTACTTGATTTTGGGATGTTGGGAAAAAGAAGCATTTGCGAACATATGGAAATGAACAGTGGGTATTCTTCCCCTGTGCTCTTGGTGGAAAACAAAAACTGAAAACAAGCTTTTGGACTTGGGCGAGTGGATGTAGTGTTCGGTGCCTTGTTGTGGTATCGATTAGGTGGTTGTCTCGCCCGGGTCACTAAGGACCGATTCTATGGTGTAGCTAGAACCAAGAAGCACAGTGCAAACCACATGTGGCTCTGTTGGGGAGTTCCTAGCTTAGTATATTGTTGATACCTAGCAATAGACCCGCCGGTGGTAGTAGTAGGTCATTTTTGTTGACATTGGGATAGTGCGAGTTATGGTTTTTGTCCATAGCCCGAAGGTACCTTGATTATTGTTCAAGGGTGACCAGCACATCGTATGAGCCTTGGGGATTTTGGGAGGCCTCCCAACTCCCTAGGGATGGATCATAAGCGCGGGATATTGCTAGGTCAACGGTGGAAAGGCTTTGTCATTGATGGTGTGAGCCTCCTGTGTGGTAGCTCATGTTGTCCTTGTCATGTGGGTACAGTTGTACACACTCTCGAGAGTTAAAACTATTCGAATAGCCGTGTCCTCGGTTATGGACGACTTGGGAAATTCTCCACCGTAGTAGTTTTAATTTTTGGGAACTGTTTTGGGGAAAGATCTTGGTGCGAACGGGGAGTTCGCTGGGATGGTTGTGGCAGCGTGTTGCCACTGCTGGCTGGCATGGGCAGGGAGCCCATATGGTTGGAAACACTTGGGGGTTGATGCTTATATACTTGTTTGCTGTGCTAGCTTGTTTTACAAAAATTTCGTTGCAAAACCGCAATGTTTTCGCTATGTATATTATGATTTATGCAAACTGCAGGACCTGAACCATTCCTTGTTTATCTTAGCATATTATGGAATACCATTGCAAACACTATAAGTCTTGCGGAGTACGTATTGTACTCACACACGCTTGTGTGACTTCTTTTTTTTTAGAGATAGTTGTGGAGGACCCGACAATCGGGTACTTCTATGCAGCGGGTTTTGGAGACGACGACGACGATGCTTACTAGGACTTACCGGTTGGTTGCCTGTGGGCGGGCAGAGGCATACTTGCTGGTTTTTGGTGCCTCTATTATCTTGTTTCCGCTGTTGAACTCTTTGTTAAATTGTTGTTCTATTTGGCCGGTCGGCCTCTATGTAATCGCTAAAGTCTAGACTCTTGTACGACTTATGTTTGGACTGCTGTGAGCTGAACCTGTGATGTATGGATTATGATGCCAATGTTGAATGTGTGCGCTAGCAATTGATCGTGGGACTAGCATGGTACACACATAGGGTTCGGGGTCAAACCCGGGTCCGACACAAGACATGTCCAGTCTTTCATGACTTGGTTGACCACGAGTTGAGAATCCCCGCGTATGATTAGTCGGTGGATGCCGAGTGATATAGCAATGTGGAGTCCGTGGATGTGTCGATGTTTTACACCGGCAATATAACTATAGGGCTACTCGGCAAGGGGAAACCTGGTGGACTGCAAAGGAACACAAGGAGATTTTATACTGGTTTAGGCCCTCGATGTGAGGTAATACCCTACGTCTAGTTGTGGTGGTATTCCTTTGAGGATATGTGTCGATCAATGATCTTCTACCCTCATGGGGCGCCCTGCCTCCCCTTATATACTGGGGGACAGGGGTACAAGATAGGAATCCCAGCGGGATACGGCCAAGGGATTTCCTTCTTAGTGATACATCTTACTCGGCTAAGACTGTATATTCCTTTCTATACAAGGCAAAATCTACCGGGTGCTATTATATCTCTAATTACAAGTCTTGGCCCCTCCTCTATCCGAGTGGCCCATATGCTTGTGATGTGGTACCCGGGGCCCATGGCCTCCACAGTAGCCCCTAAGACCTTTATAGTTGAGTCATAGCTGATGCCGAGTGCTCGTCCTCCACGGTGAAGATTGCCCAAGTGCATTGCTCCCGATTACTCCTTGTCCGAGTGCTTCTTCTTCCCGAGTCTTGCTTCATGTCAGCTAGCAATGAGGCTATGAAGGGCTTCATGTTGGTGTATGAATAGTGTGCGCCAAATAGGCGCACCTATTAGGTGTAGCCCCCGACTTTGTGCTTAATTGTAAAGACAATTAAACATAAAGTCAAAGATCTTTAACCTTGCAGTCTGTCCTGAGTAGATTACTACTGGTATATGAGACTCTTCGGTATCATGTCAACCGGAATATGATTTATAGTCTTGTCGAGTAGCATGCCACTCGTATATGGGACTCTTTAGCTTCATGTCAGCTGAAAAAGGGGTTTATAGTCTTTCCCGGGTGGCATCCCACTCGGGAATTAGACTCTTCAGCGTCATGTTAGCTGGAAAAAATATTTATAGTCTCTCCCGAGTAGTGCACTACTCGGAAGTTAGACTCTTCAGCATCATATCAGCTGGAATAATGTTGCTCGTGGCAACTGGTGGCCCAGCATGTAGGCCGAGTACCACTTTATGAAAATTAATCCATTGCGTGGTCAGGTGTACTCGAGAAAGATACCTGCATCCCCAATTTTAATGAAGACCAGCTTGTGATCCTTATAAGGATATACCCTCGATACCTGGTGGATAAGGTAGATACCCAAACACATGTGTTTAGCAATTAGGCCTTCGTGAAGCATATCTGTTTACCTCATCGGTTCCTATTGGTAGCATCAGCATTGCGATTTTAACTCAGCCTGCCAGCGGCCCATATTGAGCGTGCTACTGTAGGAACTCATATCTTCGGTGGCCCAGCTTCAACTGTGTAGGCCCAAGCCCATTTAGTCGGCACAGGCTCTATAAAGGCTGAGGGAGAGAGAAAAGATTTCTCTATCTTCCCCACGCGACCAATCGTTTCGTCTTCCTAGCTCTGTGCCAAAATTTCGCTTCCCGCTCCGCTAGGGTTCGCCATTGCTTGCTCCTCCCCACCAAAGCTCGAGCGATTCCGCATCCATTTGTCCACTCCAAGCCCCCGACTATATTTCCCCCAAATCTCTTGTCCCCCCAGCCATGCCGAAGGTGCCAAATTCCGTTGGGGCATTGGATGACGGGTGGCCGACCTCGGATTGCAGCCGGTTGAAGCTGGAAAGATTGGAGAGGTTGCTGCAGCTGCAGAGCTGTGACATTATCCGTTGGTGGCCGGCCGAGGGTGAGTCGATCCCAAATCCCCAATCTGGCGAAACTATTGTTTTTGCCTCTTTCTTTGACCGGGGTTTGTTTCTCCCTTCTTCCGAGTTCTTTTGCTGTCTTCTTAATTTTTATGGATTGGAGTTGGTGAATTTGAATCCCAACTTTATCCTACAAATCTCAATATTTGTGACTCTCTGCGAGTGCTACTTGGGTGTAGAACCCCACCTCAACTTCTTTAGGCACTTATTCCACATAAAGCCCCAACCCTCAAAGAACAAGGTTCAGGTGATTGGGGGGTTGGCCTTCAGTTAAGAAGTCAGATGAAAAAGGTATATATCAGTCTTTCTTTGAAGTCCTCCTTGAAAGGCTGGCACAAGGAGTGGTTTTATTGTTCCGATCTGGTGCCCTCCCTGCCTGCATTCACCGGGAATCCCCCGACAATCTCGCCCAATTGGTCATCGGACCCGACCTTCGAAGAGATGGGCCAGGTGCATCAGTTGCTAGCCAGTTTGGAGAAGTTTAAGGAAGCCGGCCTGACTGGCCCTTGTGTGGCCAAGCGTTTCCTGACCCGGCGCATTCAGCCACTGAAGTTGAGGAGCGAGTTTTGCTGGGACTATCAAGGGAAAGATGACCCCGACCGAGAAAGCCGAGAGGTGATCAGCCAGCAAGAAGTGACCGAGATCTTGTTCACCTATTTCTCCAATGGGGTGATCGAGACCGAGGACGCGGAGCGCTGCATCGCGGCTTATAACCGGAATCGGCCCCGTCCCGAGGTTCATCTGCTTCTCTTCTGTAATGAATGCGTCGTAGACATGTATCCATGATTATCCAGCATTGTGTGATGTATATTATGGAATCGTTTGCAGTGGTGCAAGGAGTTTGATGAAGACTCCCATCCGTTGTCGGCCACGAAATTGAAGAAAAGGCTGAGAAGTCCTTCGGCCACCCAGCCCAACTCCGAAAGAGCGAGGCAGAAACCCATTGCAGATCGGGGCAAGGGGAAGGTTGTGAGGTCGAGCACTGCCACCGGGAGTTTGAAGATAAAGGAAACCACTGGTGCGGTGCCCAGGCCATCGAGTCCTAGGCCAGGACCCACTCTGTTGAGCCCCACATCGTCGAGCCCAACGAGAGTGCCACCGAGTACGAAATCTACTATAGCGCCGCTGAGTACCCGAGCGCCCTAGCCGGTCACACTGCGGATGGGGCCAACCAGGGCTAAAGTGCTGCCGCCGACTACCATGCCCTCTGGCCCAATAGCCAGTAGCCCTCCACTACCGGCCTCTGGATCTCCCGAACAGAAGCTCAAGTTTTCCAAGAGGTGGGTGGTTCTGGGTCTTCTGAGAATCATGTTTATGATTGTGTTGTCTTGATGTTGGATTCGTTGTGCAGGAGGCGGGTCGACATTGACCTGAAGAGGGCCACGCTGGCCACTCCCGCTGCCGATCCTACCCTAGCCAAGTCGGCGCCAGCGAGCACACCTGCTAAGCCGGCGGCGGTCTCAGTTGCAGAAACTGGGATGGCCCCGACTGCAGGGCCACCGACACCGGTCGACCAAGGGATGGTTGCCAGCGCTGCTACTCCGGCTCCTGAGCCGGCGCCTATCGTCGAAGCCGTCGAGGCAGCACCTGAGTCAGTGCCGGTTGTTAAAGCTGTGGCCGCAGCCCCTGAGTCAACCCCCGAAGCCCTAGAGGCCGCAGAGTTGGGGGCCAGGAGTCCGTCGCCGTCTTGGTCGTCGTCCTCGTCGTCGTCGCTGTCTCCACCTTCAGATAGACCGGACCTCCCCAGACTCGAAGCACCTCCTCGCAAGTTCCTGTGAACGTTCCATTGGATGGCGCCCGATGGAACCGCGAAGAGTTATAAGCATGATGAGGCTGCGGCGGAAAGGGAGTGAGCTTGCTGTGCGCCACACTCGCCGCGTCCCAGGGGATCCAGGTATGTCCTTCGCCGTATTTGTGGTCTTAGTTTTCTTGCTCGTATGAGTTATCTGATGACTGACTCTGTTTTGCTCTGTTTTTCCCCAAGTAGAAGCTCGTTGATCGCTCGGAGATGATGAGCGAAGTCTTGATGCGGGTTGCCCCCACCTCCAAGAGTTAGACCAACTCCGGGCCTTGAAGGCCGAGGTAGAAGGGCGCTGCCAGGAGAGGGAGTCTTGGCTGAGGGACTCCATTACTCAGCTCAGGGCCGAGAATTGGGACCAAGCCAGTAAGATTAGAGGTGAACCTCCAAGATGTATCTTTCTGACTAGATCCATAGTATATTTCTTCAGCTGCGTTGTTCCCGACTGCCAAGTTGTACCTTGACTGCAATGTCGAGTCCTTCACTAATCTGTCTTGTAGCCCTCGAAGCTGAGTTGAAGGCCCCAACAGAGGGAGAAATCTAGTTGAAGGAGGCTGTGAAAGCCAGGGCCGAGCTTGAAAAGGACAAGGCCGACCTGACGAAGGCCAAAACTGAGCTTGAGCGAGAGAAGGCCGAGTTGAAAGAGGCCAACACCAAGCTCGAGAAGGAAAAAGTTGAAATGGAGAGGACCATAGCCAGGTGGGAGGCCGACTACGACAGTAAGTCTCTTTTTTGACACTAATCTTAACCAATCCATCAATTATCCCATCTGCAGCCTTACCTGACAAGTTTACTTGTCGGTGAACCCGGGTAGCTACTAGAGCCAACTCTCGGGCCCAATTTCAGGCTTACGAAGAGGAGATAAAGGTGGTCAAGGAGTCACGGGAGGCTCTCCTCGGATCCGTGAGAGGGCTCCTTGACATCGTGGATCCTCGCCCCGTGGGAACCAGCTGCAGCTCGATCGCCCAAGTGGAGGCGCGCCTGGAGGATGCACCGAGTGCCCTGAAAAGGTACTCGGATGAGCATGTCATTACCGGCGTGGCCCAAACCCTGGCTATGACCAAGTCCATCTACCCAAGGGCAGATGTTGAAGCCATCGGGGAGGGGTTTGCCGAGGAGACAACTCCTGAGGAGGTGCTAGAGCTGATAGCCAAGGCGAGGCCGACTACAAAGATTATCACCAGGGATCTGGATCTGTAAAAATAGTACGTCATGCAGTCAGTGTATTATGGTTTTTTGTAAAGACATGTGTAAATATATATGCAGTACCGCCAAGCTTTATTACTCAGTTGTCATTAGCTTTACTCGATTATATGGTCTGCACCGAGTTAGTCTGTAGGAATTTAATAAAATCATTCACCGCAAAAAGCTATACTCGGGCAAACATCATAAAGTCATAGTGAAGCTTCATAACTTAAGTAAAATAAGCTCGTATATTAGTGACAGAGCATATAAGACACATGCAGCCCCCGACTCACTACTCGGTTGAAACAAGCGGCGTAGTGAGTCCGACTGGAACTGCACACAAGGAAAAAATAAGAAACTCAGGTATAGAAAGGATGTAGCTGTTCTATGTTCCATGAGTTGGTGATGACGGCACCGTCTTCGGTCTTCAGTCGATAGGCGCCTGGCCGCGTGACCTCGGCTATAATGAATGGCCCTTCCCAGATTGGGAATAGTTTGTGCCTATCTTTGGTGGTTTGTATTTTCCACAAGACGAGATCTCCAACCAAAAAGGAGCGGCCACGGACATTGTGGTAGTGACGCAGGCCTTGAAGATACCTTGCCGACTGGATTGTTGCGATATCCCTTGCTTCTTCCAACTGATCTAGTTCGACCAATCGGGTGTTGTTGGAAATCTCTTCTGAGTAAGCCCAGACTTGCGGAGAGCCAAACTCTAACTCGGTTGGAAGCACAGCCTCGGCACCATAGACCAGAAAGAAAGGGGATTGCCCTGTTGCCCGACTAACCGTGGTTCTTAGAGACCAGAGAACAGATGGGAGTTCTTGTACCCACCGGCCCGTGTATGGTTGTAGTCGGTCGAATATTCTGGTCTTGATACCTTGTAAGACCATATCGTTGGCTCGTTCAACCTGCCCGTTGCTCCGCGGGTGTGCCACAGACGCGTAGCAGATCTTGATGCCGAAGTCATCACAGAAATCTTGAAATACGCCGCCCGTGAACTGAGTACCGTTGTCGGTGATGATGCGGTTGGGGACCCTGAATCGGTAGAGTATACTCATGATGAAGTCCTTTGCTCGTGCCGCTGTTATGGTTGCAACGGGTTTGGCCTCAATCCACTTGGTGAATTTGTCCACTGCGACGAACAAGTGTGTGAACCCTCCTAGCGCTTTCTTGAAAGGCCCGACCATGTCAAGCCCCCATACTGCAAAGGGCCAAGAGATTGGGATTGTTTGGAGTTCTTGGGCTAGGAGATTGGTTTGTCGTGCGTAGAACTGGCAACCCTCGCACGTGCGAATGATGTCTTTGGCATCTGTGACTGCTGTTGGCTAGAGAAATCCCTGCCGGTAAGCCTTTCCGACTAACGTCCTGGATGCAGCATGATTGCCACATACGCCCGAGTGGATTGACTGTAGGATTTGCTTGCCCTCCTCGGTGGTGACGCAGCGCATGAGGACACCAGATGCACTTCTTCGGTACAGGTCTTCTCGGACGACTAAGAAATTCTTGCTTCGATGTTTAATTCGTTCAGCTTCACTGCGATCTTCTGGGAGTTCATCATCCAGGAGGAATTTGAGAATAGGAGTCCGCCAATCTTGACATATGTGCAGCGCCTCGTCTGTTGCCGGGTAGGTTCACCTCCCGACTACTCCGGCACTGGTTTCTTCTTGATTGATGGCTCCATGAGTTGCTCAACGAAGATCCCTATCGGGACCGCCTCTCGCTTGGATCCGATGTTTGCCAGCTCGTCTGCAGCGTCATTGTATTGTCGTAGGACATGTGTTATCTCCAGCCTCGAACTTGTTTTCCATCTTGCGGACCTCCTGACAGTATGCCGCCATGGTGTCGTCGAGGCATGTCCAGTCCTTCATGACTTGGTTTACCACAAGTTGGGAGTCTCCTCGCACAACCAGTCGACGGATGCCGAGTGATATGGCGATGCGGAGCCCATGGATGAGTGCCTCGTACTCGGCGACGTTGTGGGAAGCCGGGAAGTGGATTTGTAGGACGTACTTTCAGTTTTTTCGCCAGTGGGGGACGTCAGTATGACTCCAGCCCTGGCGCCGCTGATCCGTAGAGAACCGTCGAAGTACATTGTCCAGTACTCTAGCTTCGCTGTTGATGCCGGCATGTGAACTTCTGTCCACTCGGCCACGAAGTCGGCTAGAGCTTGTGATTTAATTGCTGTCCGCGGCTGAAAGGTGATGTCGAATGCCATCAACTCGAGTGCCCATTTAGCGATTCGGCCGGTGGACTCGCGGTTATGCAGGATGTCCCCGAGTGGAAACGATGTGACCACCGTGACTTGATGTGCTTGGAAGTAGTGCACCAGCTTCCGGACAGTGATAAGTAGGCCATAGAGCAGCTTCTGGACCTGTGGATATCTCGTCTTCGAGTCGGCAAGCACCTCGCTGACAAAGTAAACTGGCCGTTGGACTTTTTGGATGTGACCCTGTTCGGATCGTTCGACTACCAGCACCGTGCTGACTACCTGGGAAGTTGCCGCCAGATATAGCATTAGCTGTTCTTGGGGCATCGGTGACACCAACACGGGGGTGATGTGAGAAATTGCTTGAAGTCTTTCGAAGGCTTGCTGGGCTTCGGGAGTCCATTGGAAGTTGTCTGCTTTCTTCAGTAGCTTGAAAAAGGGCATACCCCATTCGCCCAGTCAGGAAATAAACCGGCTGAGTGCCGCCATGCAGCCTGTCAGTTTCTGGACGTCCTTCTGGTTAGTCGGGGGAGCCATATTCATGATTGCATTGACTTTCTCCGGGTTGGCCTCGATGCCGCGACGCGAGACAATGAAGCCGAGTAGCTTGCCGGATGGCACACCGAAGGCGCACTTTTCCGGGTTCAACTTCATCTTGAATCTTCGAAGATTTTGGAAGGTTTCTTCCAGGTCAGCGATGAGGTCTTCTTTGGACTTGGTCTTGATCACCACGTCGTTGACGTAGGCTTCCACGTTGCGCCCGATCTGAGTGTGTAGACACCGCTGAATTGCACGTTGATACGTTGCTCCAGCATTTTTCAAACCGAACGGCATAGTGATGTAGCAGTACGCACCAAACGGTGTGATAAAAGACGTCTTGAGGCAGTCCTCCTCCTTCAAACTGATTTGATGGTATCCGAGTAGCAGTCGAGAAAGCTGAGAAGTTCGCACCCTGCAGTTGAATCCACCACCTGGTCTATCCTTGGTAAACCAAATGGGTCTTTGGGGCACGCCTTGTTGAGATCGGTGTAGTCGACGCACATGCGCCATTTACCTTTTTCTTCCGGACCAGAACTGGGTTTGCCAGCCAATCCGGGTGGTAGACCTCTTTGATGAACCCGGATTGCGAGAAGCTTGGTTATCTCCTCCCGAATAGCATCTTTACGGTCTTGAGCGAAGCGCCGCAGCCGTTGCTTGACTGGCTTGGCGTCTGTCTTCACGTTGAGAGCGTGCTCGATCACCTCCCTTGGTACGCCCGGCATGTCGGACGGTTTCCACGCGAAGATATCCTTGTTGGCTTGGAGGAAGGTGACGAGCGCGTCTTCCTATTTGGGGTCGAGTCCGGTCCCGACTAGAGCAGTCTTGGAGGGGTCAGAAGGGTCCAGGGGGATCTTCTTCGTGTCAGAGTCCGCTGAAATTCCCGACTTCGCTGCTTTTTTGGCCAAAACTGGGTCTTCCTCGACTTCGGTTGTGACGGCTTGCCGAATGCTACTGCGCCCGACTGCCGCCTCTTGTGATTGAGCCAATTCACAACTCTCCTTGTCGCAGGTGAAGGCTTGCTTGACGTCGCTGCTGAGGGAGAGGACTCCTGTTGGCCTTGGCATCTTAAGCACCATATATGTATAGTGCGGTACCACCATGAATCTAGAGAGCGCCGGTCGTCCGAGTATCGCGTGGTACGCGGTCTCGAAGTCAGTGACCTCATAGCAGATGTTTTCAGTGCGGAAGTTATCCCGCATGCTGAAGGTTACTAGCAAGGTAATCTGCCCGAGTGGTGTTGAAGACAGGCTGAGGATTATCCCGTGGAAGGGCGTCGTACTCGGTCGCAGATCCGAACGGGGAATCTTCATCTCGTCCAGGGTCTTGGCGAAGAGGATATTGAGCACGCTGCCTCCGTCTATGAGAACCTTCTTCAACTTGATGTTCTTCACGACTGGGTCCAGGACAAGTGGGTATCGTCCCGGGTGTGAAACCCGATCTGGGTGATCTGCGTGGGTGAACGTGATGGACGTCTCTGACCAGCGCAAATATTGGGAGTGTCTGCTGTAGAAATTGAGTTCATGTCACGCGTTGTCAGCTTCTGCTTCTGCTTGGACACGTAGGCAGACGACCCTCCAAAGATGTGGTTAAGCTCGGCTTGGGGATCTTGAAAATCGTCAGCCGGGTCCTGAATTGGCTTGTCTTTGTCCTTGTCAGCGCCAGATGATGAAGTCCGCTCAGAAGCAAACTTCTTAAGCATGAAGCAGTCTTTGGCTGCGTGCTTGCCCTTGGGGTGGAAGGGGCAAGGCCCATTCATGACTTTCTGGTAGTCGTTGTTGCGTTGGGGCCGCGATCGAGTTCGCTCCATGTTGGCCACCTCATTATCTGACTTCCGCTTGCGGCCGCCGGTCTTGTTTTGAGATGGCTCGTCAGCTTTTGCCTTTTGTTCTTTCTGTCGGGACTCCTTCTTCGAGTCGAGGGCCTCTGCAACCGCTTCAACCGAGTCAGCGTATTTGTTCACTATGTCGAAGAGAGCTCGGACAGAGGATGGTGGTTTCTAAGTGAACTTCGCGATGAACGGGGTGTCCTTTACTCCCTTGCGGAAGGCGGCGATGACGGCCTCGTCTCTGATCATTGGGATCTTGTTGCGCTTCTCGGAGAATCTCTTGATAAAATCGCGTAGAGACTCGTTCTTCTTCTGGTGTAGTTGATATAAATCATGCTCAAAAGACGGCCTCTCGTAGGTTCCCTGAACGTTGGCGATGAACCGCTCCCTGAGTTTTCCCCAGGAACCGATCGACCTCCTCGGGAGCCCTGTCAGCCATGTCCTCATCGAGTTGGCCAATGCGACTGGGAGGTAGTTAGCCATGGCTTTGTGGTCACCCTCGGCAGCTCGTATTGCCAGGGTGTATACAGTGAGCCAGGACTCGGGGTTGGTTTTGCCGTCGTATTTCTCTATCCCCGTAGGCTTGAAGCCCGACGGCCAGTCGACGTCCTGGAGATTGTGGGTGAAAGCTGGAACGCCTTCATCTTCGTGAGGGCTCCGGCTCCGATCACGGCAGTTAAACCGCTCGTGGTGAAGGCCGAAACACTCGTTTTCGTCCTCCAGTCGGCGGCGTTCTTCCTCTTCACGTTGGCGGTGCCGGGCGTTGATGTCGTATCGGAGGTCGTGTTGTAGGCAGACTCAGAGATCTTCGTTGGGCCAGCGATCATACTGGTGACGTCGCCGATTATCGTTGTTGGTGTCGCCGAGTGTCGTTTGGCGCGATTCCTCGTGTGGCCGACTTGAGCCAGCCACCCGACGCCGTGCTGATGTAGATGAGCTGGCTACTGGAGAACCCGACCTGTTGGTTGGTATAATTGTGTCACCTGACTACTGTTGCTGCTGACAGGCGGTAGCTGTGATCATCGCCTTAATTTTGGCGATAGTCGGGGTGGCCTAGTGATTAGGCCCGAGTTGGAGCGTGTCCAACAGAGTGGCAGCGGCCACAACGTTCTGTTGTGGCGTGACGAAGACGTCGTGGTCACCGACTTTTGTCTGGAGGATTGTTGCTGAGCGGTTCGCCCAGCCTTGTGTAACTCGGAGTTGCGAGCTTCGCGATCGGCTTCCTCCTGTTGTCGTAGTCGGTGTGCCTCCTCCTGCTGGTCCTCTTGTAGTCGACGAACCTCCGGTGGTGGTGTTGAAGCCATGAAGATCTCGCGGGGTAGAAGGAGATTTGCCAGGCTAGAGTCCGAACTAGTGTTCAAACCGTTATCTGACTTGGAGTCGGAATCCGAGTAATTCATCGGAGTAAGAACGACTCCGACCTCCCTAGATCCAATCTGAAACGGCGCTTGGCCTTGTCCAAACTGAATCGCGGGAGATCGAGTCTGCCGCGCAAGATGTAAATCTGTGGCACCGCCGAATCTACCGGGAGATTGACGATCTCTCCCCCTCTTAACCCAACCCGGGCTGGCTCAAGGCCTAGCGCGAGTCAGACGCCGAGGGAGAGAGTTGTCCCAAGGTTTGGCAAAGGTGAAGATTGCTGCACCGGATTGATGATAATTGGCGCAGCGTCTTGTGGGCCGACTGGTGCGGAGTCGGCTGGTTCCTCCGCTGGTTGGATTGGATCTACTTCGGCCAAGGTGAGATTGCCGATCTGGTCGGCGATGAAGTTGAGGCTTTCGAAGGATATTGTGTCTCCAGGGAAGAATTTGCCGGCATCGACTCCAGAAGTGGAATCCATCGAGATTGCTAGTGTAGATCTCACCGAAGCCCCTACCTGGCACACCAACTATCGATGTTTTACACCAGCAATATAACTATAGGGCTACTCGGCAAGAGGAAACTCAGTGGACTGCAAAGGAACACAAGGAGATTTTATACTAGTTCAGGCCCTCGATGTGAGGTAATACCCTACGTACAGTTGTGGTGGTATTCCTTTGAGGATGTGTGTCAATCAAAGATCTTCTGCCCTCATGGGACGCCCTGCCTCCCCTTATATACTAGGGGACAGGGGTACAGGATAGGAATCCCAGCCGGATATGGCCAAGGGATTTTCTTCTTAGAGATACATCTTACCCGGCTAAGACTGTATATTCCTTTCTGTACAAGGCAAAATCTACCGGGTGCTATTATATCTCTAATTACAAGTCTTGGCCCATCCTCTATCCGAGTGGCCCAAATGCTTGTGATGAGGTACCTGGGGCCCATGGCCTCCACACGTGGATAAGTGCCTCGTACTCGGCGACATTGTGGGAAGCCGGGAAGTGGATTTGTAGAACGTACTTGAGTTTTTTGCCAATGGGGGATGTTAGTACGACTCCAGCCCCGGTGCCGCCGATCCGTAGAGAACCGTCGAAGTACATTGTCCAGTACTCTAGCTTCGCTGTTGATGTAGCATTTGAACTTCTATCCACTCGGCCACGAAGTCGGCTAGAGCTTGTGATTTGATTGCTGTCCGCGGCTAAAAGGTGATGTCGAACGCCATCAACTCGAGCGCCCATTTAGTGATTCGGCCAGTGGCCTCGAGGTTATGCAGGACGTCCCCGAGTGAAAACGATGTGACCACCGTGACTTGATGTGCTTGGAAATAGTGCACCAGCTTCCGGACAGTGATGAGTAGGCCATAGAGCAGCTTCTGGACCTGCGGGTATCTCGTCTTCGAGTTGGCAAGGACCTCACTGACAAAGGAGACTGGCTATTGGACTTTCTGGATGTGACCCTGTTTGGATCGCTTGACCACCAGCACCGTGCTGGCTACCTCAGTAGTTGCCGCCAGATATAGCATTAGCGGTTCTTGGGGCATGGGTGATGCCAACACGGGGGGTAATGTGAGAAATTTCTTGAAGTCTTCGAAGGCTTGCTGGGCTTCGGGAGTCCATTGGAAATTGTCTGCTTTCTTCAATAGCTTGAAAAAGGGCATGCCCCATTCGCCCAGTCAAGAAATAAACCGGTTGAGTGCCACCATGCAGCTTGTCAGCTTCTAGACGTCCTTCTGGTTAGTCGGGGGTGCCATGTTCATGATTGCGTTGACTTTCTCCGGGTTGGCCTCGATGCCACGATGCGAGACGATGAAGCCGAGTAACTTGCCGGATGGCACACCGAAGGCGCACTTTTCCGGGTTCAACTTTATCTTGAATCTTCGAAGATTTTGGAAGGTTTCTTCCAAGTCAGCGATGAGGTCTTCTTTGGACTTGGTCTTGATCACCACATCATCGACGTAGGCTTCCACATTGCGCCCGATCTGAGTGTGCAGGCACCGCTAAATTGCGCGTTGATACGTTGCTCTAGCATTTTTCAGACCGAACGGCATAGTGATGTAGTAGTATGCTCCAAACGGCATGATGAAAGACGTTTTTAAGCAGTCCTCCTCCTTCAGGCTGATTTGATGGTATCCCGAGTAGCAGTCGAGAAAGCTGAGAAGTTAGCATCCATAGTTGAATCCACCACCTGGTCTATTCTTGCTAAACCAAATGGATCCTTGGGGCACGCCTTGTTGAGATCGGTGTAGTCGACGCACATGCGCCATTTACCCTTTTTCTTCCGGACCAGAACTGGGTTTGCCAGCTAATACAGGTGATAGACCTCTTTGATGAACCCGGCTGCGAGAAGCTTGGTTATCTCCTCCTGAATAGCATCTTTACGGTCTTGAGCAAAGCGCCGCAGCCGTTGCTTGACTGGCTTAGCATCTGTCTTCATGTTGAGGGCGTGCTTGATCACCTCCCTTGGTACGCCCGGCATGTTGGACGGTTTCCACACGAAGATGTCTTTGTTGGCTTGGAGGAAGGTGATGAGCGCGTCTTCCTATTTGGGGTCAAGTTTGCTCCCGACTAGAGCAGTCTTGGAGGGGTCGGAAGGGTCCATGGGATGTTCTTCGTGTCAGAGTCCGCTGAAATTCCTGACTTCGCTGCTTTTTTGGCCGGAACTTGATCTTCCTCAACTTCGGTTGTGATGGCTTGCCGAATACTGTTGCGCCTGACTGCCGCCTCTTGTGATTGAGCCAACTCGCAGCTCTCCTTGTCACAAGTGAAGGCTTGCTTGACGTTGCTGCGGAGGGAGAGGACTCCTGCTGGCCCGGGCATCTTAAGCACCATGTATGTATAGTGTGGTATCGCCATGAACTTGGCGAGCACCGGTCGTCCGAGTATCACGTGGTACGCGGTCTCGAAGTCGGTGACCTCGAAGCAGGTGTTTTTCGTGCGGAAGTTATCCCACATGCCGAAGGTGACTGGGAAGGTGATCTGCCCAAGTGGTGTTGAAGACAGGTCGGGAATTATTCTGTGGAAGGGCGCCGTACTCGACCGCAGATCTGAACAAGGGATCTTCATCTCATCCAGAGTCTTGGTGAAGAGGATATTGAGCGTGCTACCTCCGTCTATGAGGACCTTCTTCAACTTGATGTTCTTGACGACCGGGTCCAGGACGAGTGGGTAATGTCCCAGGTGTGAAACCCGATCTGGGTGATCTGCGCGGGTGAACGTGATGGGCGTCTCTGACCAGCGCAAATACTGGGGGGTGTCTGCTGTAGAGATTGAGTTGATGTCACGTGCTGTGAGCTTCTGCTTCCGCTTGGACTTGTACGCAGACGGCCCTCCAAAGATGTGGTTGAGCTCAGCCTGGGGATCTTGAAAATCATCAGCCGGGCCTTGATCTGGCTTGTCTTTGTCCTTGTCGGTGCCAGATGATGAAGCCTGCTCGGAAGCAAACTTCTTGAGCATGAAGCAGTCTTTGGCCGCGTGCTTGCCTTTGGGGTGGAAGGGGCAAGGCCCATTCATGACTTTCTAGTAGTCCTTATTGCGTTGGGGCCGCGACCGAGTTCGCTCCATGTTGGCCACCTCGTTATCCGACTTCCGCTTGCATTTGCCGGTCTTATTTGGTGATGGCTCGTTGTCGACTTTCGCCTTCTGGTCCTTCTACCGGGACTCCTTCTTCTCGTCGAGGGCCTCGGTGACCACTTCAGCCGAGTCGGTGTATTTGTTCGCCATGTCAAAAAGAACCTAGACGGAGGATGGTCGCTTCTGAGTGAACTTCGCGATGAACGGGGCATCCTTTACTCCCTTGCGGAAGGCGGTGATGACGGCCTCGTCCTTGATCATTGGGATTTTGTTGCGCTTCTCAGAGAACCTCTTGATAAATTCGCGCAGAGACTCATTCTTCTTCTGGTGTAGTTGGTACAGATCGTGCTCAGAAGACGGCCTCTCGTAGGTTCCCTGAAAGTTAGCGATGAACTGCTCCCTGAGTTCTCTCCAGGAATTGATCGACCGCCTCGGGAGCCCTGTTAGCCATGTCCTCGCCGAGCCGGCTAGTGCGACTAGGAGGTAGTTAGCCATGGCTTTATGGTCACCTCCGGCAGCTCGAATTGCCAGGGTGTATACGGTAAGCCAGGACTCGGGGTTGGTTTTGCCGTCGTATTTCTTGATCCCCGTAGGCTTGAAGCCAAATGACCAGTCGACTTCCTGTAGCTCGTGGGTGAAAGCTGGAACGCCTTCATCTTCGTGAGGGCTCCGGCTCCGATCACAGTAGTTAAACCACTCGTGGTGAAGACGAAAATGCTCGTTCTCGTCCTCCAGTCGGCACCGGCTAGAACGTCTTCGTCTTCGCATTGGCGGCACCGGGCGTTGATGTCGTGTTGGAGGTTGCGTTGTAGACGAACTCGGAGATCTTGGTTGGGCCAGTGATCATACTGGTGACGCCGCCGATTGTTGTTATTGGTGTCACTGAGTGACGTTTGGCGCGGCTCTTTGTGTGGCCAACTTGAGCCAGCCGCCCGGTGTCGAGCTGATGTAGATGAGCCTGCTGTCAGAGAACCCGACCGGTTAGTCGATACTAGTGTGTCGCCCGACTGCTGTTGCTATTGACAGGCAGCAGCTGTAATCATCGCCTTGAGCTTGGCGATAGTCGGGGTGGCCTGGTGATCAAGCCCGAGCTGGAGTGTGTCCAGCAGGGTTGCAGCGGCCACGACGTTCTGTTGTGGCATGACGAAGACGTCGTGGTCACCGACTTTGGTCTGGAGAATCTGTTGCTGGGCGGTTCACCCAGCCCTACGTAGCCTATCGTTGCAGGCCTTGTGATCGGCCTCTTCTTGTTGCCGTAGTCGGCGTGCCTCCTCCTACTACTCCTCTTGTAGTCGGCACACCTCCGGTGGTGGCGTTGAAGCCATGAAAATCTCATGGGTAGGAGAAAACTCACCAGACTGGAGTCTGAACTAGTGTTCGAACCGTTGTCTGACTTGGAGTCAGAATCCGAGTAATTTATCAGAGTGAGAACGACTCCGACCTCCCTGGATCCAATCTGGAGCGGCTCTGAGCCATGTCGAAACTGAACCGCGGGGGATCGGGTCTGCCGCATGAAGTGTAGATCTGCGGCGTGGCTGAGCCCGTGCAGGAGATTGATGATCTCTCCCCTTCCTAGCCCAACCCGTGCTGGCTCAAGGCCTAGCGCAAGTCGGACGCCAACGGAGAGAGTTGTCCCAAAGCTCGGTGAAGTTGAAGATTGCTGCATTAGATTGATGGTAGCTGGCGCAGCGTCTTGTGAGCCGGCTGGCGTGGAGTCAGTTGGTTCCTTGGCCAGTTGGATTGGATCTGCGTCGGCCAAGGTGAGATTGCCGATCTGGTCGGCGATGAAGTCGAGGCTCCCAAAGGTTATTGTGTCTCCAGGGGAGAATGTGTCACCGTCGACTCCTAATGTAGGATCCATCGAGATTGTTGGTGTAGATCTCGCCGAAGCCCCTACCTGGCGTGCCAACTGTCGATGTTTTACACCGGCAATATGAATATGGGGCTACTCGGTGGATTGCAAAGGAACATGGAGAGATTTTATACTGGTTCAGGCCCTCGATGCGAGGTAATACCCTACATCCAGTTGGGATGTATTCCTTTGAGGATTATGGTGGTGGTTCTGACCAACTCTTGATCATCTGCCCTCATGGGGTGCCCTGCCTCCCCTTATATACCGGGGGATAGGGATACAAGGTAGGAATCCCAGCCAGACACAGCCAAGGGATTTCCTTCTTAGAGATACATCTTACCCGACTAGGACTGTATATTCCTTTTTGTACAAGGCAAAATCTGTTGGGTGCTACTATATCTCTAATTACAAGTCTCAGCCCACCCTCTATCCGAGTGGCCCATATGCCTGTGATGAGGTACCTGGGGCCCATGACCTCCACAACAAATAAAGGGAAAAACTAGCTGGTTTTCAATTACATAGGGTGGTCAAGGAGTATTAACAATAATAAGGCCATAACAAGGATTTTAGGAACAAGCTATCATAAAACATTATTATCGCAGGAACCTTTGTAAAGCATAATGCAATAATTTAAATAGAAATAATTGTACAAATCCTTGAGTAATCAATAATGCAACCTTGAGGTAAAGCGCAGAATCGGGAGCAGTGGCATCTACATGACATACGCAAACAAAAATTGGCTTTACTCTAATAAAATGCATAAAAATAATATAAACAAAGCACATAATTGGGTTCTACACATTTTAAGGAAAATTTAGAGACTTGAATGGTTCGATTCCGAGTTCAAACGGACAAGATATGACCATTTTAAGTTTAATGAAATTAAAATTGAAATTTATCCATTTCTTGATTTATTTTTCTAAAGAAAAATTGGGTTTATTGCATCAACACCGGGGGAGAGGGGCACGGCGCCGACATGCGGGCCCCATTGGTCTATGCCTAGGGCGACAGACAGGCGGGCCCCATGGATCAGCCATGGGCACGGCGCCTTGACGCACCGACCACATAGGCATAGCCACGGCCGGCCGAGCGGGTGTCGGCGGCACCCTGGCGACCATCGGTGCGGCCAAGGGTGCCAAAAGGAGGGGGAGAGGTAGAGAGCTTCAAGGCGATCCTCACCCCAATGAAAACGACAACGAGCGGCGACAGGGGAGACCGGCGGCAAGGAAGAAGCGGAGGGGCGGCTTGGGTTCACGATGACGACAACGTTCTAGCGGGCTCCAGGCGCAGTGAGAGGGTGGCCAAGGTTCGGGGCACTGAGGCAAAACCGATAACAGCAACGACGAGGCATGGCGAGGCCTGGGTCGATGACAGGGTGCGACCTGAGGTGAGCGGTGGCGGCGGAGCTAAAGAACGATGGCGCAGTGGTGAGAGAGAGGGCAAGAGCTTTGGGGAATGAGGGGAAAAGAAATAGGAAGCCCAGGACCTCGTCTTTATGCACGGGAGAGGAGATGGGGAGCTGTGGAGAGCTCGGGAGCCGATGTTAATGGCGGTGGCAGAAACGGCCGAGATTATACCTCCAATTGAAGCCGAGTTAGAGTGAAATTGAATGGGGTTTTTGAGGGGAAATGATGGGCATGAATGAGGATTTATTTCTCCTCAATCAATTCAGGTTTGATGCAACAAGGAGAGCAAATTCTGGGGATTAGCCGTTAGGGTTCTCGGGACGGGGCACGAGGTAGGGGATAAGCCTGACAGGCAGGCCTCGCCTATTTGTGGCTCAGGGGCGGCGCAGCCGAGTGGGCCGGCCCAGGTGCGATGTGGGGAGGTGGGGCGGGGTTGGCCGAGCGGGCTGGGGAGCAGGACGAGGGAGGGAAGAGGCTGGGCCAAAATCGGCCCAAAGGATTTGGGGTTTTATTTTTTGTTTTTCTTTTTAGAAAAGCCTGTGAATGGTTTTTATTGCCTAAAAATTACTATTTGTGCTCTGAAAATTCCAGTAAAAATTGAGAGTGTATCATAGGACAGGGGGAATTTAAGAAAAATACCCACAAGCCTAATTGAATTTTATTCTTGAGGATTTTTATTTGTTTAAGGCTCATTCCTTATTTTTAAAATTTCTAGAAATTAGGATTTAAGCACAATTTATGGTTTCAGGGTGTTACATAGGGGAGCCATGCTCACTAGCCGAAACACCTGCACGTGAAGCCAGCGGCGTCACGGGCCGGGCGATGCTACGTAGAGCAACAATGGTAGAACATGGTTGCTCAACCTCGGCCGAGGGAGCATCCATGGGGGCGTGGCTACTCAACACCCATAGTGGGAGGAGCTGCCAGAGCCGGAGAGAGACCCTGTAGAAGAAAATCAAAAGAAGCAGCAGCATAGGGTACAGCAGCAAAAGATAAATGTGTTTCGTCGAATATCACGTGTCACGAAATAATCACACGACGAGTGGAGATGTTAAGGCAGCGATAGCTCTTGTGAGAAGAGGGGCAGCCAAGAAAAACACATGCCGTGGAACTGGGGGCAAGTTTATGATGGGTCGTGGCACTGAGATTGGGATAGCAAAGGCAACCAAACACCCGTAGAGAAGAGTAGTTAGGATGTTTGCGATGCAAATTTTGAAAGAGAATGGAGTTGTGGACCGATGAAGAGGGGCATCGATTGAGTAGGTATGTGGCGGTGGTGAGAGCCTCAGCCCAGTATGATGGTGGCCTTGAGGCTTGAAGTAGGAGAGTGTGAATCGTGTTCTTTATAGTGCGAAGCATCCGCTCGGCCTTACCATTTTGCGGGGACGTGTATGGGCAAGAGAGATGCAACAAGGCGCTACGATTTGTCAGGAAGGCAGTGGTGGCATGGTTGATGAACTCAGTGCCGTTATCAGCCTGGAAGCACTTAACAGGAATCCTGAACTGAGTGGAAACATACTGGAGGAACTCGACTATATGGTGGTGAACATCAGATTTGTGCCAGAGGGGAAAAGTCCAAGAAAAATGACTATGATCATCAAGCAGCACTAAATAATAATTATAACCAGAAATACTCAAAACAGGAGAGGTCCACACATCACAACGAACTAACTCGTAGGGTGCTCAGGTTCTAGACATAGCACTGGAGAAAGGTAAACGTGTGTGCTTGCCTAATTGACACGCATGACAAAGAGAGCGATCCAATTTAACACAAGGGATGACCGATAGACTCTGGAGGGTGTGGATGGCAGCAGGACCAGGGTGACCGAGGTGGTGATGCCACAACGAGGACGAGGCGGCAAGGAAGCAGTGTGATGGCAACAGGGTGCCCGATCTTCCATTAGGAAAGGATAACTCTCGATTTGGTGGAGAATTGACACTCATGATCCGGCTTCTAATCACCAAGACCCGAACCCTGCAATCGTAGTACCACGTCTCCTCTTGTTATCAACCATGCACTGCCCGGTTGACCTCGCCACGAAGGCTAATCCCTGCATGCGAATCAAAAACACAAGCAAGAACAAGGACGATTGCAACTCAACTTGCAGATGAATGATTATACTCTCGAAGTTGGGGTCTCACAAGCCGATAAATGGCAAAACTATTCACAGACAGAATAATCTAAGCAAAAGTCACCCTAAACGGCGGCGGCTACTGAATATATATGAGTTAGGATGTCCTAGAGTGAGGGTTTGCCCTGTGAGGGGCGCACTCCTCATGGGTTTAGCCTACGACACAAATACAAAGCCCAAAGGCCCAAACTGACTCAAACAGGAAAAATGACGCAAATTATTTTGACAATTCTAGACAGCTTAGGAGGAATTTTGGTGTGAAAAAAACCCATCTGAAAGTAGACTTCATAAGCTTTCCAACAAGTACTTGTAGGCCCTGTAACTCCTTCTGGATCAAACGTTATGGCCGTTTGAAGTTGACGCTGTCAGGAGGCCCGAATCCGAATCCAAAATGTGCATAACTTCATCTCTCTTTCCCTTCATCCAAGCAAGTATCTCTGTAAACAAGAACATAGAAAACTCATGGTGCAGTGATGTATGTTCAAATATATGACACGTAAATCTTACGTAGAAAGCATGCACCTTTAGTTGATGAGTACATAAGGTAACTATGATCATATCCGAGCTAGTGATGTCCTCATCATCCTCCCCTTCTTGATTGGAAACCATCCGCAGTTTTACCTTGTCATTAAACCTGATAAACATATCTTTATCTTTCACAACATAGGGTGAGGTAGTGTTTTGCATATGGTTGGATTCTGAAATTTTTAAACATAGAGAACACTTTGTAATGTCGCGTAGCTGACAACACTCCCCTTCTTGCAAACCAACCTGCAACTCATTTAAACAACTAGAGAAACTAGATAGAGAATTATTTATACTCGTGCGGTCCTCTAGACAAGACATGTCATTATGGAAAGGAGGTATATTAAAATTCGAATAAATGTATACTCTATGCACATTATACTCCCCTTTATTATCATAATTGCCAATAACATGAAAAATCACATAAAAAGGACATGGCAAATCAGATCTAGCAAATAATTTCTTCTCTAAACAATTGAGTGGACAAAGATCATCAAATTGAATATAGCCCCAAGTATTTAAAGAAGATGGCAATCTAAGCTCTTCATTCTCGCTAGCAATGTGAACAACATGTCTAGAATCAGCACATGGTGGTTCAACAATATTACTAACATGTTCATTCACTAGTTGTGGCATGGATATAAGTGAAGCATTGCACAACTCTTTTTTATCACAAGAAAGAGGAACCAAATCATCTTTCAGAGTTTCCGCAGAAGTCATTGGTAGCAACTCCATCTTCTTACCATTGTGTGTGAAAGTGTAAGTATTAGTTCTACCACGGTGCAACACATCTCTATCATATTCCCAAGGCCTACCCAACAGCAAAGAACATGCTTGCATAGGCACAACATCAAAATTTGCACTATCATGGTAATTTCCAATGGAAAATTGCACTCTCACAACTTTACTTAGCTTTAACTTACCACAAGAGTTGAACCATTGGATATAGTAAGGCTGTGGATGTGGTTGTATAGGCAAACCTAGCTTGTCAACCAAATCTGAACTAGCAAGGTTGCTACAACTTCCGCTATCAATGACAACACGGCATGCTCTATTGTGAACCACGAACCTTGATTTGAACAAATTGTGGTGCTGATTTTTCTCCGCCTTCTCCATTTGAGCACTTATCACCCGTTGTGCTACAATGCTCAAGTACTAGCTTGTATCCGTAGCACCTATTTGCTCCACACCGTCATCGCTGTGGTCTTCGTCTCTAGTGTGGTTAGTGGCATCTACTAATTCTTCTTCAACATCGCTGGCACTAGTGTAGCCACCATCATCTGTAGCAATAAGAACTCTCTGGTTTGGGCAATCACGATGCACATGCCCCATCCCTTTGCACTTGAAGCATTGGATGTCTCTTGTTCGCCCCGTGGAAGCCACCGATGATGCACTTTTTGCAGGTGCCTATGAACGAACAGATTTACTCACCTCAGTAGCATGGGATATTGGCACCGATGCCTCTGATCATGCCTAATTGGTGGAGGGTGTAGAAGTCCGAACAGTGGTGGTGGGGGTACTTTTTTCGGTCCCCAAGGGAGGCCTCGATGTAGACGTGCTTCCCCAATTGTTCCTTCTCAATGGCTTCCTTCCCTACAATTCCTGTTCAGCTAATATAGCTAGATGGAACAATCGGTTAAGAGAATTGTATTCCTTATATTGAATAATGTCCTGAATTTCATGTCTCAACCCCCCATAAAATCGAGCCATCTTGTCCTCCTCATCCTCCTCTACCTCACAACGCAACATTCCTATTTGTAGCTCCTGAAAGTAATCTTCTACAGATTTTTCTCCTTGGTCTAAGCGTTGCAACTTATTTCTCAAATCACGTTTGAAGGATGGAGGAATAAACCTACTCCGCATAGCTCGCTTCAACCTTTCCCATGTGTTAGGTTCTAGGCTAGTTTTAACTAGTTCATTCCACCAGATAATAGCAAAGTCCTTAAACTCACTAGTTGCTTGCCTAACCCTATGAATTGCAGGAACTAAATGGGAATTAAATTTCTGCTCTACGGTCATCTCCCAATCCAAATAGGCTTCAGGGTCATATTTTCTAGAAAATGAAGGCAAGGTAAATTTAATTTTAGCAAAGGGATCATCGTTACCTCGCCCTTGGTGGCGGTTACCTCCCATACCTCACCGGTTGAATCGCAGCCGTTGTCGTAGGCGCTCATCACGAAGTGCATCACGTGTGTCGCTATTGTCGGCTTCCTCTTCTTCATTATCCCCATCATCATCAACAAGTGGTGGTGTTGGGTGACGGTTTGCTGCCAATTGCTCAACGC
Source organism: Oryza meyeriana var. granulata (assembly GCA_003991445.1). Classification (NCBI taxonomy): domain Eukaryota; kingdom Viridiplantae; phylum Streptophyta; class Magnoliopsida; order Poales; family Poaceae; genus Oryza; species Oryza meyeriana. The sequence goes on along the minus strand of RYFJ01003110.1, from coordinate 5,357 downwards.
GGTTAGTGAGGGTGGTAATGCTGCCCACGATAGCCTGGAGGTCTTCCCGCGTAGCATTCACGGCAGCTACATTTTCCTCAATCTTCTGATCTAGTTTAATGATCTCTTCTTTAGAAGCACAATCAGTGAAATCATTCACCTCACCTACCATGGTTAGTAGAGAATAGGAAACAAACAGCAGAAAAGTATGATCCCTATCAACTACTACTATGCAAGGATAGTGGACACTCGCAAATGGAAGCACCTTACCGAGCTCTTACAAGGTTCTAAGACTAGCGAGCAAGGGATGGTACAACCGGTGGCTGGTTTGTGATACCTTGAGGGCGTGATCCAGTGATTGCAAGGGTCGAGACCGTGCTGACTAGAAGTATATATGTAGAGCTTGGGAGGCCAAAATATGTTAGTAGCACACAATTCAATAACAGATAGTAATGCTGAATAAATATCCAAAGCACTTGTCCTAGTTGCTAGCCTAAACGTGTTCTAAACCAGAAGTGATAAAACAAGGGAGACAAACAAGTATGAAAGGACAGCAGCAAGGAAATAAGGACAAGGCAAAACACAGCACAAAACAACATAGCTGGCTCCCTGGTGTGTCCTATGTGCTCCTCTCCTTTCCTTTTTTTCTTTTTTTTTCTTTCACACCCTTTTTTTATTTTGCTTTTATTTTTCTGATATTTTTTTCTCAACTAGGAGCATAGGAACAACAACCTCAAGAGGTGGCAGCTCAGTCTGATATAAGATGTAGCCTGTAGAAAAACACGAGCATGCTTTAAAAAGCGTGCTAGAACTTTGAAGTGCAGATACCCAATTTTCCGGCCTGAATTTTGAAAAACTGATTTCGACAAACCTGATGAAGTGGGGGAGTAGCGGATGGGAAATTTTTCATAGATGTCCGTAGACTATTTATTTGCCTGATTTCAAGTCCGTATGCGAAAGTTATGGCTATTTCAAGGAAGGTCCTCCGTATCAGTGTTTTGGTGGAGGCTAGGTGGTGAAATCGGGGATGATATGGTGGCGGTGGCTGCTGGGGCAGCGAATGGATCACGAACTGGACTCAAACACAATCTAAGCAAGCAACTGAACTCGACCTAGGACACAAACTCAACACTATGGACTCTGAAACAGAATTATGCAAAAAGGCTAAACGTGGTTGTAGGACAAGAAAAAAAACCTACGACTACCAATTTTGTTTTTGTGGCCTTTTCTGGACTCTAGGTATAGGAAACAAATATTGAAACAGGATGAAAAGGATGATACCTAACGGGCAACCTTCGCTCTGATACCACTTGATGGCAATGGGGTGCCCAATCTTCCATTAGGTAAGGATAACTCTCGATTTGGTGGAGAATTGACACTCACGATCCAGCTTCTGATCACCAAGACCCGAACCCTGCAATCGCAGTACCATGTCTCCTCTCGTTATCAACCGTGCGCTACCTGGTTGACCTCGCCACGAAGGCTAATCCCTGCATGCGAATCAAAAAACACAAGCAAGAACAAGGAAGATTGCAACTCAACTTGCAGATGAATGATTATACTCTCAAAGTTGGGGTCTCACAAGCCGAAAAATGGCAAAACTGTTCACAGACAGATTAATCTAAGCAAAACCAACCCTAAACGGTGGTGGCTACTGAATATATATGAGTTAGGATGTCCTAGGGTGAGGGTTTGTCCTGTGAGGGGCGCACTCCTCATGGGTTTAGCCCACAACACAAATACAAAGCCCAAAGGCCCAAACTGACTTGGACAGGAAAAATGACACAACTTGTTTCGATGATTTTGGACAGCTTAGGAGGAATTTTGGCATGAAAGTACTTCATAAGCTTTCCAACAAGTACTTGTAGGCCCTGTAACTCCTTTTGGATCAAAAGTTATGGCCATTTGATGTTGACGCTGTCAGGAGGCCCGAATCTGAATCCAAAACGTGCAGAACTTCATCTCTCTTTCCCTTCATCCAAGCAAGTATCTCTGCAAACAAGAACATAGAAAACTCATGGTGCAGTGACGCATGTTCAAATATATAAAACGTAAATCTTACGTAGAAAACATGCACCTTTAGTTGATGAGTACATAAAGTAACTATGATCATATCCGAGCTAGTGATGTTCTCATCACAGTGGGTGGCGACGGTGGGAACGGCAGCAGGAAGGGTGTAAAGATCACCGTGACTATTGCAGTGAAGAATCACATGCTGGGGCCATAGGTCCTTAACAGAAAAACCAAACTCATCAAACTCAATAGAACATCGGTTATCACGAGTAAATTATCGAACAAAGAGTAAGTTACAAACTAAAGAGGGGGCGACAAGGATGTTTTTGAGGGCAAATTTCCGATGGGTAAAAAGGAAGTGCCATGACATAGAACAGGAATTGTGTGACCATTGCCAACTGTATTATAGTTATGCAAATTAGGGAGGCGAGTAACGAGTATGCCGTCAGTGGATGACATGTGGGAGGTTGCACTGGTGTCGAGAACCTAGGGATTCGGGCTTTGCATGGTGAGCTGGTTCAAGGCTGCCACCAAACCGGTCTGATCCCAATTCGGCTGGGCCACCATATGATTAGGAAGACTTGCTGTAGGCGGGGAGATGAACGGGCCAGCGAACTCTGTGTTAGCTTGAGCAAATGGCCCAAGAATGCCTGCAGTCGGGCCGCGCCAATGTTGTGGCTGAGTAGCCCATGGGTTGAAACAAACCCATGGCCCAGTTGGGCGTGGCGCTGCCTGGTTTGCAGCCGTCTGCTGGTTGTAGCCACCGCTATTCTGGTTGCCCTGGTGACCACCATTGTGCCCGCCTCCACCGTTCCTGTGATTGTTACGTTTGTTGCCGCTATGAGCTTGACCGCCGGAGGTCGTGGAGGTAGACGTGGTGGAGGTGCAAGTGCCTGAGGTGCAGGAAGAAACCGTCACACCAGCAGCAGGCAGGGCCGTCTCTGTGTTGACCTTGGCCTCATTGGCGAGGCGGAGCTCCTTCAGAACAAGAGTATTGTGCGCTGTGGCGAAGCTAGGAAGCACAAGAGCGCTGGTGACGTGATCTGCGGTGTTGGAGTTGCGAGAATTGAGGCCACGCAGCAAGTTAAGGGCAAGTTGGGACTCGGAGATGGGATGGCCAACATCACAGAGAGCATCAGCAGCAGTCTTCATCTTCTGGCAGTAGTCGGCAATGGGCAGATCACCTTGCTGCATCGAGTGAAACTCGTGGCTAAGGAAGATGGCACGCGGTTATTTGTTGGCTTGGAGCATGTTGTTGATGGTGACCCAAAGATCATGGGCTGATTGATCCAGTTCCATTGCGATATCGAGGACATCATCCGCGACTGAGCCAAAAAGCCAACCGCGGATGCTGCAATTGGCTTGTTCCCACGTAGTGTCATCGGCGCGTGGAGGAGCAGAACCGTCGATGTGGTCGAGAAGGCCAAACTTGCCGCACATAGAAGTGAAGAAGGCCTTCCAATTGTTGTAGTTCGGATGCTTCAACTCTAACATGATGGGAACATGTGATTTGACAGCCACCATGGCATAGGGTTTGAGGTAGAAGGGGCTGATGGACTCGCCGACAGTGCCAGAGGACGTGGAGGAGCCAAGGGCAGCCGAGGTGGCCGCCGTGGTGTTTGACGAAGTCGATATGTAGATCACGTGTGGATGCTCGATGAGAAGGAGCAGGAGGCAGAAAACACGATAGAGAAACAAGATGACGTGACACAGCGACGAGACGCGACGAGGTGGATGCAGCGTGAAGGGATCACGGCGCAGGGTGAGGCAGTGTGCTTGGCCGAAAGAGATGCGGTGGCGCTAGGGTTAGGGCAGTGGAAAAACCCGAACTCTTGATACCATGTAGAATAACAGAGAAAGAATAGAGATGCCTCACACCCAACGTGGGGAGGCTGACTTTGATATATATAGCATATATAGCGAAGGTACAACAAATCCTATAAACTAGGAGATATACAAGGCATGTACGTCTATGCAATCTCTAATAGAAGGGGACACTACTGGCCTTTGGAACTAGTCAATCACAACCGTGATACTAGTGTGAACCGGCACGGATGTATCCTTGCCGATCCATAGCTAGAATCGACACTGATATGTGCAACTATCCGTTTTATTGAGTGTCGAAATACGAAATACTCTTTCTGTTTTTTTAAATTTAAAAAGAATGGAGGAAGTACCTACAAAATACAAAAATTTTTTAGTTTATTTGGTGCTTAAAAAAATTTTTTCGTGGCTCTAAAGATGCGTGCTGGACATAACGAAGTCTTTCAGATGAATAATGGGCTCTATCCATTCCTGTGTAATTTCACATGCCCCCGAGCACCAGGCTGAGCCTAGCGGGCTGTGAAGCCCTGGCCGATTAGGGCTGCCAAGTCCCGGGGACTGGGCCTGTCTGCCCTAGGCTGGCCTGGTCCCTATGCTGTTTGTCCACTTCTTCGCTCTCTTCTCCTTTCTGCTTACCGTGTCTCATTAAATCGCCAAGTGAAAGCGGTCCAAGGCAATAGACATCAATAATAGTTGTTGCTGTAATACGATTCACCAATAATTCTCTATACTGAGGAGTCTTTCTAATTTGTTGATGCTCAGCGGTTGGTACTGCACCATGAGTTTTGTGTGTTCTCGTTTGCAGAGATACTTGCTTGGGTAAAGGGAAAGAGACCCGAACGCAAGAAACGTATGGATGATCAAAGAAGTGTGTTAATTGGAACCAAACCAAGACCTTATCTAAGTCTACTTATACATCACCATGTCACTTTTGGTCCATTTAAGGCAGAGATGAAGTTCTACACGTTCTGAATTCGGATCGGGCCTCTTGACAGGCATCAACTTCAAACGGACCAAGCTGCTAATCTAGAAGGACTTTCGGCGTCCATGAGTACTTTGATGGAAAGCTTATGGAGTCTACTTTCAGATCCGCGTTTTTGTCCATGTCAAAATGTCTCTTGAGCTGTCTGGAACATCATTAAAACAAGACAGGATACCTCTTCCAATCCGAGTCTATTTGGGGCCTTAGGCCTTTGTAATTGTGTCGTGGGCTAAACCCAAGGGGTGGGGCGCCCTAGGATAACCCTAGGATGTCCCAACTCATTATATATATAGTATCCATCATTTTTAGAGGCGGTTTTGCTTAGATTATTCTACCATTGCAGTTTTACCGCCTAGATCGGTTTGTTAGACCCCAACTTCGTATGCTAAACATTCATCTGGCAATTCAGGTTGTGTTTTCTTTGTTCTTGCAATTTCTTTGAGTTGTTTGCAGGAGCAAAACTTCGTAGTTAGGTCGACTATGTGAGAGCGTAGAGCTGGCCGATAACTGACAAGACGCGCGGGTGTAGTGGTTGCGGGTGACGATCGCTGATCAGAAG
>RYFJ01003109.1:0-18577 GCA_003991445.1 Oryza meyeriana var. granulata | reverse complement strand
AAAGAAGAGAGATTGCCGCCTATTACGGCGCACACTATTTGCCAACATCTACATGGAGCCCTTCATAGCCTCGCTGCACGGAGCTGGACCATGAAGCCAGGACTCGGGAGAAGCAGCACTGCAGACCAAAGAAGGCACGTCGGGAGGCAATGCACTGCGGGGAGACTTCACACCGTGGAGGATGAAGCACTGTGGCATCAGCTGTGACTGCAACGTATGGAAGGTTCTCAGGGGCTACTGTGGGTGCCATGGAGCCCGGGTACTCATTGACAAGCATATGGGGCCACTCGGATAGAGGATGGGCCTAGCCTTGTAAATTATGAGTATATAGTAGATTCGGCATAAGACTTCGCCTTGTAATAGAAAGGAATATACGAGTCCTAGGTCGGGTGTGTTAATATCTCTAAGGGGAGATTCCTAGTGCGTAATCCGAATGGGGACTCCTACCATTGTAACCCGCGTCCCGCCAGTAATATATAGGGGAGGACAGGGCGCGCCCATGAGGGGGGGTAGAGGTGTGTTTCAACCAGAAATCAACCACCACAAAATTCCTAAAGGAATAACACCGACAACTGGTACGTAGGAGTATTACCTCACCTCGAGGGCCTGAACACGTAATAAATGCTTTCCTGTGTTCCTTTTGCAATCCATCGAGTTTCCATCCGCCTGAGTAGCCCCATATATTTAATTAGCCGGTGTAAACACATCGGACATGAAGTAGGATGACGCCGGCCGACTGGAGGATGACGACTGAGCCGGCTTAGGTCTCCACTACGAGCGGCTACAGCTCGCCAAAACCGAAGCCCCAAAGTCCTCTACGATAACGAAAGGCATTCCAGCCTTATAACTCCCGGGAGTTACATGGACGTCCGCTGGCCAGTCGGCTTTAAGCCAACCGGAATCGAAAAAGGACGACGGCAAAGACAACCACAGAAGTCCTGGCTCAACCGTTTACGCACGTCCTAGCAGTTTCAGGCTGCCGGGGCGAACAGCAAGAGCCATGGCTAAACTACCTCCCAGTCGCATTATGGCCGACCTCGGCGAGGACAATGGCTGACAGGCCTCCCAAAGGCGGTCGAGTTCGGTTCCTGGGTGACAACATCAGGGATCGGTTCATCGGCTAACTTCCTGGGGACCTACAGAGAAGAACCGGCTTTCCGAGCACGATCCTTATACCAGCTGGCATCAGAAAAAACAGAACGAGTCTCATGGCGTGACATTCATCAAAAGGTTTTCGTCGAAAGCGCAATCAAATCCCAAGCATCAAAGACGAGGTCGTCATAGCCGCCGCCTCCCGCAAGGGAGTAAAATGAGACGACCCGTCATCGCGAAAGTTCACATTCGGAAGGCCACCAATCACACCTGTGCCAGGACCTCTATACGACATGGTGAACTAAATACGCAGACTCGGCCTGAAGCCGTCGCTGAGGGGCCTTCGAGCGAAAAGAAGGCAGTCCCCGACAAAGAGACATACAAGGCAAAAGCAGACAACAGAGCTCCCCTTCAGAACAAGGCCTGGCAGCCGCAAGCGGAAGTCGGACAACGAGGTGGCCAACATGTGAGCGCAGTGCGGGTCCGCGGCCCCAGCAGAACAACGACTATCAGAAAGTCATGAGCGGGCCTTGCCCCTTCCACCCCAAGGGCCGGCACGCGGCCAAGGACTGCCACATGCTCAAGAAGTTCACCTCCGAGCAAGCTTCATCGTCTGGCACCGACAAGGACAAGGACAAGCCAGACTCGGGTCCGGCTGATGATTTCCAGGACCCCCAAGCCGAACTCAACCACATCTTCGGGGGGCCACTCGCGTACGAATCCAAGCGCAAGCAGAAGCTATCAGCGCGGGACATTAACACGGTCTCCACAGCCGACACCCCCCAATACCTGCGCTGGTCGGAAACGGCCATCACCTTCAATCGCGCAGATCACCCAGATCGGATTTCTCACCCGCGACGATATCCACTCGTCCTGGACCCGGTCGTCAAAAATATCAGGCTGAAGAAAACCCTCATCGACGGAGGCAGTGCGCTCAACATCCTGTTCGCCAAGACTTTGGACGAGATGAGAATTCCTCGTTCAGAACTACGGCCAAGCACCGCACCATTCCATGGGATAATTCCCGGCTTGTCATCGACCCCACTCGGGCAGATAACCTTGCCGGTGACCTTCGGCACGCGGGACAACTTCCGTACAGAAAACATCTGCTTCGAGGTCGCCGACTTCGAGACCGCGTATCACGCGATACTCGGACGACCGGCCCTCGCCAAATTCATGGCGATACCGCACTATACATACATGGTGCTGAAGATGCCCGGGCCAGCAGGAGTCCTCTCCCTCCGCAGCGACGCTAAGCAAGCCTTCACCTGCGACAAGGAGAGCTGCGAACTGGCTCAAACACAAGAAGCGGCAGTCGGGCGCGATAGCATCCGGCAGGTCGCTACACCTGAAGTCGATCAAGATCCAGTTCCGGCGAAAAAAGCAGCGAAGTCGGGAATTTCAGCGGACTCTGACACGAAGAAGATCCCCCTGGACCCTTCCGACCCCTCCAAGACTGCCTTAGTCGGGACCGGACTCGACCCCAAATAGGAAGACGCGCTCGTCACCTTCCTCCAAGCCAAGATATATTCGCGTGGAAACCGTCCGACATGCCGGGCGTTGTCGATGTTTTACACCGGCAATAAATATATGGGGCTAGTCGGCGGATGTAAACTCGGTGGATTGCAAAGGAACACAGAGGGATTTTATACTGGTTCAGGCCCTCAATGTGAGGTAATACCCTACGTCCAGTTTGTATGTATTCCTTTGAGGATATACGGTGGTGGTTCTGATGAACTTATGTGCACCTGCCCTCATGGGCGCCCTGCCTCCCCTTATATACTGGGGAACAAGGTTACAAGGTAGGAGTCCCCATCGGATTATGACTAGAAGATCTCCCCTTAGAGATATAACGCACCCGACTAGGACTGTATATTCCTTTCTATAGAAGGCGAAGTCTGCCGAATCTAGCTATATCTCTAATTACAAGGCTAGGCCCATCCTCTGTCCGAGTGGCCCATATGCTTGTCATGAGGTACCCGGGGCCCATGGCACCCACAGTAGCCCCCGAGACCTTCATAGTTGAGTCACAGCTGATGCCGAGTGCTCATCCTCCACGGTGAAGTCTTCCCGAGTGTATTGCTCCCGAGTGCTCTTTGTCTGAGTGCTGCTTCTCCCGAGTCCTGCTTCATGTCAGCTGGCAGCGAGGCTATGAAGGGCTCCATGTAGATGTTGGAATAGTGTGCGCCGAATAGGCGCACCTATTAGGTGTAGCCCCCGACTTTGTGCTTAATTGTGAAAACAATTAAACATGAAGTCAAAGATCTTTAACCTTGTAGTCTTTCCCGAGTAGATTACTACTGGTACATGAAACTCTTCGGTATCATGTCAACCGGAATATAATTTATAGTCTTGCCGAGCAGGGAACTACTCGTATGTAGGACTCTTCGACTTCATGTCAGTCGGAATGTGTGTCTATAGTCTTGCCGAGTAGGATGCTACTCGTATATGAGACTCTTCAGCGTCATGTCAGCTGGAAAGAAGGGTTTATAGTCTTTCCCGAGTAGTATACTACTCGAAAATCAGACTCGTCGGCGTCATGTCAGCCGGGATGATTATTTATAGTCTTTCCCAAGTAATATATTACTCGAAAATTAGACTCGTCAGCTTCATGTCAGCTGGAAAAGGGTTTATAGTCTTTCCGAGTGGCGTCCCATTCGGAAGTTAGACTCTTCAGCTCGTCAGCTGGAAGATTGTTTATAGTCTTTTCCCGAGTAGTGCACTACTCGAAGGTTAGACTCATCCGCGTCATGTCAGCGGAATGAGAATTTTATAGCCTCTCCGAGTAGTGTACTACTCGAAAGTTAGACTCATCCGCGTCATGTCAGCGGGAATGAGAATTTTATAGTCTCTCCCGAGTAGTGTACTACTCGAAAGTTAGACTCATCCGCGTCATGTCAGCGGGAATGAGAATTTTATAGTCTCTCCCGAGTAGTGTACTACTCGAAAGTTAGACTCATCCGCGTCATGTCAGCGGGAATAATGCTGCTCATGGCAACTGGTGGCCACGCATGTAGGCCGAGTACCACTGTATGAAAAATAAATCCATTACGTGGTTAGGTGTACTCGAGAGAGATACCTGCATCTCCAATTTTAATGAAGACCAGCTTGTGATCCCTGTAAGGATGTATCCTCGAGACCTGGTGGATAAGACAGATACCCAAACATATATGTTTAGCAATAAGGCTCTCATGAAGCATATCTGTTTACCTCATCGGTTCCTGTGGGTAGCACCAGCGCTATAATTTCAACTCAGCCTGCGGGCGGCCCACATGGAGCATGCTACTGTAGGAACTCATGTCTTGGTGGCTATTACCAAGTAAGTCGGCCTGAACCAACCTACCCAGCATAGCTCTATAGAAGTAGCATCCATCGCATGTCAGGATGAGTATGGCAGCGTTGGTAACCGCAATCAGCCAGAGGAATCCTCGTCTGCAAGTCTTTCCGACTTATGCTCCGGATGCATCTTAGTTGCCACAGACGCCTAAGTAGGTATATTGCAGAATCTGCTCGCTCTCCCCAGGTGTGACGCGGTGCATGGGAACTCCGGATGTGCTTTGACGACATAGGTCTTCTCTGACTTCGGTAAAGCCGGATAAGGTACCCGAACCTAGCATTAGCGTAGGATTCGGCTGGCGACCCTCATGGGGCGTACCCTACTTAGCCGAGTAGTACACAGCCCCGACTGGCGCCGGAGGCCGGTTATTAGCTCGCATGGAGCGTAGCCGAGGAAGATGACGTCCCGACTGGCGCAAGTACTCAGTAAGTAGCCCTCATGGAGCATCCCGAGTGTATTTTGGCAGACTTGTCCAGCCCCCGAGCGTAGGAGATAGGCTCGCAGCCCTGAGTTCCTGTCACGCATATCCGGAGCTGGGCCTGCAATATAAAAATATCGAATGAGTAGCATCTGATGATGGAAATAATCACCCGAATAAAATGTATTTTACAATGTATGTAAATACGTGTTCTTCCTCTTTTTGATATTAATTTCCTCGAGTAGTTGACCCCTTACGTTTAAGCACTCTGCCCGACTAGTCATAGCCCCTAGCGTCGGGAGTTGGCTCATGGCTCTTTCCCAGGCACGCGTTTTGGGTGACTTGAGTTTGTCTTACATGGAGCAGAGTTTCACGGATCGAGATTTATGCTACTCGAGTACTTTTGTAATCATTTAAGAGCAAAAACGGAAAAAAGTAAATGCGCAGCTTGTACACCTATTAGGTGTAAGCGGCTGCAGCATTAGCAAGGCCGAGTGAGGAGATGTTTATCAGAAAGTGACTTAGCTGTTCGGTATTTGGGAGTGGGGATGCCATCCTTGTGTTTGGGTTTGTGAGCCCCCGAGCATGTCACTTGTTGCTCCGATAATCCTCAGTTGTTGAAGGTCGAAGACGGTTGTGACCGACTGCCACAATAGAGCCGTCTGACTTGCGTTTGCGATTCCCAGCTTTAGTCGGGACCGCGTCGTCGGTGTCGTCCCGCTTCTTCTGTCAGGGTGACTTGTTGTCATCGAGGGCCTCGGCAACAGCGTGGGCCGAATCGGCGTATTTGTTCGCCATGTCGAATAAAGCCTTGACAGAGTTGGGAGGCTTCCGAGTGAATTTGTCGATGAACGAGGTGTCTTTGACTCCTTTTCGAAAGGCGGCGATGACGACCTCATCCTTGACGTTCGGGATTGAGTTCCTCCTCTCAGAAAACCTCTTGATGAAGTCACGAAGAGACTCGTTCTTCCTTTGGCGCAACTGATATAGGTGGTACTCGGAAGATGGCCTCTCGTATGTTCCCTGGAAGTTGGTGATGAACCGTTCCCGGAGTTCTCCCCAAGAGCCGATTGATCGCTTTGGGAGTCCTGTTAGCCATGTCCTCGCTGAGTCGGCTAGAGCAACTGGGAGGTAGTTAGCCATGACTTTGTGATTTCCCCCAGCTGCTCGGATCGCCAGAGTGTAGATCGTGAGCCAGGACTCGGGATTGGTCTTGCCATCGTATTTTTCGATGCCTGTAGGCTTGAAACCCGATGGCCAGTCGACCTGTTGTAGCTCCTGGGTGAAGGCTGGTATGCCTTCATCGTCATGAGGGCTCCGACTCCGAATACGGCGGCGAGACCGCTCGTGGTGGAGGCCAAAGCGCTCGTTCTCGTCTTCCAGTTGGCGTTGCTCATCCTCTTCTCGTTCGCGGCGCCAAGCGCTAACGTTTTGCTGAAGGTCACGCCGTGGTTGGCCTCGGAGCCGCCGGTCGTCGTTGGAGTTGCCGAGTGACGTTTGGTGTGACTCCGAGTGCTGCCGACTAGAGCCGGCTGCTCGGCGTCGCTTTGAAGCGGATGAGACTGCCGTTGGGGAAATCGACCGGTTGGTCGGTATGAGGGTATCACCCGACTGTTGGTGTTGTTGACATGCAGCAGCTGTAAGCATGGCTTTTATCCTTGTGATCGTCGGGGTGGCCTGGTGATCAGGTCCGAACTGGAGTGTATCCAGTAGAGTTGCAGCGGCCACGATGTTCTGTTGGGGTGTGACGAAGACGTCGTGGTCGCCGACTCGGGTTTGGAGGACTTGTTGCTGAGCAGTCCGCCAGGCTCTGCGCAGATCGTCGTTGCGGGCGCGCAGGCGTCTTGCTTCTTCCTCTTGTTGTTTTCGCAGTCGGCGGGCCTCCTCCTCTTGCTGTTCGCGTAGTCGGTGTGATTCCTGAGTAGGAGTAGAGCCTTTGTATGCCATGAAGATTTCTCGTGGCGGAGAGAAGCTTGCCGAGCTGCTGTCCAACTTAGAATCGTAGTCCGACTGGAAGTCGGAGTCCGACTTCGAGTCGAAGTCGGGATGGTTGATGGGGATGAGTGTAACTCCGACCTCCCTAGATCCGATCTCGAGCGGCTCGGGGCCGTATCCGAGTCGAACTCCAGGGGGTCGGGTTTGCCGCGTCGGATGTAGATTGTAGATATCCGCGGCGTCTTCGAGTCCGAACGGGAAATTGACGATCTCTTCCCTTCTCGGCCCGATCTCGGCCGGCTCGAAACCGAGTCTGAGTCGAACACTGAAAGGAAGAGTTGTCCCTGGGCTCGGGCGTATAGGAGATCGCCGCAGCATGTCGTCGAAGATTGCCGCAGCGTCGTGTAGGCCGACTGGCGCGGAGTCGGCTGGTTCCTCGGCCGGTTGGATCGGGTCCGTGTCGGCCAAGGTGAGATTGCCGATTTGGTTGGCGGCGAAGTCGAGGCTTCTGAATGCAATTGTATCTCCGGGGGAGAGTTTGCCGCCGTCGACTCCGGTTGCTGGATCCATCGAGCTTTGTAGATGTAGATCGCGCCGAATCCCCTACCTGGCGCGCCAACTGTCGATGTTTTACACCGGCAATAAATATATGGGGCTAGTCGGCGGATGTAAACTCGGTGGATTGCAAAGGAACACAGAGGGATTTTATACTGGTTCAGGCCCTCAATGTGAGGTAATACCCTACGTCCAGTTTGTATGTATTCCTTTGAGGATATACGGTGGTGGTTCTGATGAACTTATGTGCACCTGCCCTCATGGGGCGCCCTGCCTCCCCTTATATACTGGGGAACAAGGTTACAAGGTAGGAGTCCCCATCGGATTATGACTAGAAGATCTCCGCTTAGAGATATAACGCACCCGACTAGGACTGTATATTCCTTTCTATAGAAGGCGAAGTCTGCCGAATCTAGCTATATCTCTAATTACAAGGCTAGGCCCATCCTCTGTCCGAGTGGCCCATATGCTTGTCATGAGGTACCCGGGGCCCATGGCACCCACAGGCGTACCAAGGGAGGTGATCGAGCACGCCCTACACGTCAAGACAGACGCCAAGCCCGTCAAGCAACGGCTGCGGCGCTTCGCTCAAGACCGCAAGGACGCTATCCGGGAGGAAATTACCAAGCTCCTCGCAGCCGGGTTCATCAAGGAAGTCTACCACCCGGACTGGCTGGCAAACCCAGTTCTGGTCCGGAAGAAAAACGGTAAATGGCGCATGTGCGTCGACTACACCGACCTCAACAAAGCGTGCCCCAAGGACCCATTTGGTCTTCCCAGGATAGATCAGGTGGTTGACTCCACGGCGGGGTGCGACCTACTCAGTTTTCTCGACTGCTACTCGGGATATCATCAAATTAGCTTGAGGGAACAAGACTGTTTAAAAACATCTTTCATCACGCCGTTTGGAGCGTATTGCTATATCACAATGCCGTTCGGTCTGAAAAACGCAGGCGCAACTTACCAACGTGCTATTCAGCGCTGTTTGCACACCCAGATCGGGCGCAACGTGGAAGCCTACGTCGACGATGTGGTGATCAAGTCCAAGTCCAGAAAAGACCTCATTGCCGACTTGGAACAAACCTTCCAAAACCTTCGAAGATTCAAGATGAAGTTGAACCCGGACAAGTGCGCCTTCGGGGTGCCGTCTGGGAAGTTACTTGGCTTCATTGTCTCGCACCGCGGCATCGAGGCTAACCCGGAGAAAGTCAACGCCATCAAGAACATGGCGCCCCCGACCAACCTTAAAGACGTCCAGAAGCTGACAGGCTGCATGGCGGCACTCAGTCGGTTTATCTCCCGACTGGGTGAACGGGGCATGCCTTTCTTCAAGCTCCTCAAAAAGGCGGACACCTTTCAATGGACTCCGGAAGCCCAGCGAGCCTTCGAAGACTTCAAAGAATTCCTCACATCACCCCCTGTGCTGGCGTCACCCCTGCCCCAGGAACCACTAATGCTTTATCTGGCGGCAACAACACAGGTAGTCAGCACGGTGCTGGTAGTGGAGCGATCCGAACAGGGTCATCTTCAGAAAATACAACGGCCAATCTATTTTGTCAGCGAGGTCCTTGCCGACTCCAAAACAAGATACCCGCAGGTCCAGAAGCTGCTATACGGCCTACTCATCACAGTCCGAAAGCTGGTGCACTACTTTCAAGCACATCAAGTCACGGTGGTCACAGCGTTTCCACTCGGGGATGTCCTTCATAATCGTGAGGCCACTGGCCGGATCGCTAAATGGGCTCTCGAGTTGATGGCGTTCGACATCACTTTCCAGCCACGGACAGCTATCAAATCTCAAGCTCTAGCCGACTTTGTGGCCGAGTGGACAGAGGTTCAACTCCCAACACCAACAACAAAGCTAGAATACTGGACAATGTACTTCGACGGTTCCCTACGGATCGGCGGCGCCGGGGCTGGAGTCATACTGACATCCCCCACTGGCGAAAAATTGAAGTACGTACTACAAATCCACTTCCCGGCTTCCCACAACGTCGCCGAGTACGAGGCACTTGTTCACGGGCTTCGCATCGCCATATCACTCGGCATACGTCGACTGGTTGTGCGCGGAGACTCCCAACTCGTGGTCAACCAAGTCATGAAAGACTGGACCTGTCTCGACGACACAATGGCGGCATACTGTCAGGAGGTTCGCAAGTTGGAAAACAAGTTCGACGGGCTGGAAATCACGCACGTCCTGCACCAATACAACGACGCGGCGGATGAGCTGGCAAACATGGGATCCAAGCGAGAATCAGTTCCGACTGGAATCTTTGTCGAGCAACTTATGGAGCCATCAGTCAAGAAGAAACCGGCACAAGAGCAGTCGGGAGGCGAGCCTACCCCGGCTACCGACGAAGTGCTGCACATATGTCAAGACTGGATGAGTCCTGTTGTCAAATTCCTCCTGGACGATGAACTCCCAGAAGATCGCAGTCAAGCCGAGCAGATCAAGCATCGAAGCAAAAGCTTCCTGCTAGTCGGAGAAGACCTGTACTGAAGGAGCGCATCCGGTGTCCTCATGCGCTGCGTCACCACCGAGGAAGGCAAGCAGATCCTGCATTCAATCCACTCGGGCATATGTGGCAACCACGCTGCATCCAGGACGTTAGTCGGAAAGGCTTACCGGCAGGGATTCTTCTGGCCCACCGCAGTCACAGACGCCAAAGACATCATTCGCAAGTGCGAGGGTTGCCAGTTCTTCGCAAGACAGACAAATCTCCCCGCCCAGGAACTCCAGACTATCCCTATTTCCTGGCCATTCGCAGTATGGGGGCTCGACATGGTCGGGCCATTCAAGAAAGCGCCAGGAGGGTTCACGCATCTATTCGTCGCAGTGGATAAATTCACCAAGTGGATTGAGGCTAAACCCGTTGCAACAATCACAGCGGCACGAGCAAAGGACTTCATCCTGAGTATACTATACCGGTTTGGGGTCCCTAACCGCATCATAACCGACAATGGCACTCAGTTCGCGGCGGGCCTATCCAAGATTTCTGCGACGACTTCGGCATCAAGATCTGCTATGCATCTGTGGCACACCCTGTCGATGCTTTACACCGGCAATAATACTATGGGGCTACTCGGCGACCTGGAATTCGGTGGATTGCAGAGGAACACGGGAGAATTATACTGGTTCAGGCCCTCGATGTGAGGTAATACCCTACGTCCAGTTGAGGTGTTATTCCTCTGAGGTGGTTTTGCGATCAATGATCTGGTGTGCCCTCATGGAGCGCCCTGCCACCCTTTATATACTAGGGGACAGGGGTACATGGTAAGGATCCCAGTCGGATACGACCAAGGGATTTCCTTCTTAGAGATAGAATCCTATCCGACTAAGGCTATGTTTCCTTATTGTACAAGGCACAGCCTGCCGGGTGCTATCTTATCTCTAATTACATGATCTGGCCCATCCTCCATCTGAGTGGCCCATGTGCTGGTAATGAGGTACCCGGGGCCCATGGCTCCCACAGTAGCCCCTGAGACCTTCATAGTTGAGTCACAGCTGATGCCGAGTGCTCATCCTCCACGGTGAAGGTTACCCAAGTGCGATGCTCCCGAGTTCTCTTTGTCCGAGTAAGTCTTCCCGAGTCCTGCTTCATGTCAGCTGGCAGCGAGGCTATGAAGGGCTTCATGTAGACATATGAATAGTGTGCGCCGAATAGGCGCACCTATTAGGTGTAGCCCCCGACTTTGTACTTAATTGTGAAGACAATTAAACATAAAGTCAAAGATCTTTAACCTGGAAGTCTTTCCCGAGTAGATTACTACTGGTAGATGAGACTCTTCGGTATCATGTCAACCGGAATATGATTTATAGTCTTGCCGAGTAGGGAACTACTCGTATATAGGACTCTTCGACTTCATGTCAGTCGGAATGTGTTTTTATAGTCTTGCCAAGTAGGATGCTACTCGTATATGGGACTCTTCAGCGTCATGTCAGCTGGAAAGGGGGTGTTTATAGTCTTTCCCAAGTGGCGTCCCACCCGGAAGTTAGACTCCTCCACATCATGTCAGCGGGAATGAGAAATTTATAGTCTCTCCCGAGTAGTGCACTACTCGAAAGTTAGACTCTTCAGCGTCATGTCGGCTGGAATAATATTGCTCATGGCAACTGATGGCCACGCATGTAGGCCGAGTACCACTTTATGAAAATAAATCCATTACGTGGTCAGGTGTTCACGAGAAAGATACCTGCATCCCCAATTTTAATGAAGACCAGCTTGTGATCCTTGTAAGGATATATCCTCGAGACCTGGTGGATAAAACAGATACCCAAACATATATGTTTAGCAGTAAGGCTTTCATGAAGCATATCTGTTTACCTCATCGATTCCTGTGGGTAGCACCAGCGCTATAATTTCAACTCAGCCTGCGGGCGGCCCACATGGAGCATGCTACTGTAGGAACTCATATCTTGTCGGCCCAATACCGACTGTGCAGGCCTGGGCCCATCTAGTCGGTACAGGCTATAAAAGGATGGGGAGAGAGAAAAAGATTCCGTCGTCTTCCCCAAAGCAGCCAATCTCTTCGTCTTCCACCTTCGCGCTTAGCTTTTCACCTCCCGCCCGGCTAGGGTTAGCAGCAGCCGTTCCCCACCCGGACTCGGGCGATTTCAATCCTCTTCGTTTATTCCAAGCCCCCGATTTGCTTTCCCCCAAATCTCACCACCTCCAGTCATGCCGAAGGCGACGAATCCTGCGGGTGCGCCAGGGAGTTCTTGGCCGATCTCGGATTGCGGCTCGGTGAAGCTGAGACGGCTGGAGAGCGAGCTGAAGTTGCCCAGCCAAGAAGTGATCCGTTGGCGGTCGGCGAGGGATGAGTCGAGCCCCAACCCCCGGCCTGGTGAAACGGTAGTTTTCGCCTCTTTCTTTGATCGGGGCTTGTGTCTTCCGTCGTCTGATTTCTTCCGCCGCATCCTTGATTTCTACGGGCTGGAGTTGGTGCATTTAAATCTCAACTCGATCCTTCAGATCTCCATATTCGTTACTCTTTGCGAGTGCTTTCTGGGTGCTGAGCCCCATTTCATCCTCTTCCGACACTTGTTCCATGTCAAGCCCCAGCCTTCCAAGAGTAATATCAGTGTGATTGGAGGGGCTGGTCTTCAACTGAGGAGCGATGGGAAGAAAACATATATCGATTTGCCCTTGAAATCTTCTCTGAAGGGCTGGCACAAGGAGTGGTTTTATTGCGCCGATCTGGCTCCTTCCTTGCGCCCGTTTACTGGTATGCCGCCGGCGGTGTTGCCAAGCTGGTCCTCGGAGCCAACCTTTGAAGAACTGGGCCAGGCACATATATTGCTGACGAAGATAGATGACCTCAAGAGGGCCGGCTTGACGGGGCCTTGGGTGGCTCGCCGTTTTCTGACGAGGCGCGTCCAACCGCTGAAGTTGAGAAGCGCCTTCGACTAGGCCTTCAAAGGTAAACACGATCCCGACCGAGTGAGCAGTGAGACGGCGGACAAGGGGGCAGTGACCGATACCTTGTTTGGCTACTTCTCCGAAGGGGTGGTTGCCACCGAAGATGATAACCGTCGAGTTGCTGCCCATAGCTTCATCCGGCCGCGGACCAAGGTAACCTTCTACCTTCTTCTCTGGTGAACGCCTGTGGAACGGTGATTGTTCAACCTGGCGTGATGGAATCTTGTCGACTTGCTTGTAGTGGCATGAGGAATTTGATGAAGACTCTCGTCCATTGTCGGCGGTCGCGTCGAGGAAGAGGCTGAGGAGTCCCTCTGCTGCCCAACCCGACTCCAAGAGAGCGGGGAAGAAGCCGATTTTATATCGGGGCGAGGGGGCCATGACAACGCGCACCGTGAGCGGCAGCTTGAAAATAAAGGACACCGCTGCCACAACGCCCACGCGGTCGAGTCCCAGGCTGAGATCAGCAGGCTTGGGCTCGACGTTGTCGTACTCAGCAACAGCGCCGCCAAGGGGCCAACCAGAGCAGAGGCCGATTGGGGCGAAGGAACCCGAACCAACCATACCAGAGTCGAGGCCGACTCAGGCTGACACGCCTCTGCCATCGATGACACCGACCGGGGCGACTGCCGATGCTAGCGCTTCGCCGGGGAGCGGGCAGGCTGGCAGGAAGCTGAAGTTCTCCAAGAGGTGCGTTATTCCGGGTCTTCTGTAGTCGTTGTACGTTAGAGTACAGTCCTGATGTCTTGCTTCGTCGTGCAGGAAGCGGGCCGATATCGATCTTAAAAAGGTCGATCCATCTGCTCCACTTGACGAGCCTGCCCCAGCCGAGGCAGCGGCGGCGAACACACCTGTTGAGCCGGCGGCCAGCCCGGTTGCTGAGACCGAGGTGGCTCCGACTACAGGGCCACTGCCGCCACCCAACCGAGAGGTGGCTGTTGAAACCGAGGCCCCAGCCCCCGAGGCACCGTACGTCGCGGAAGCGGGGACGGAACCCCCGAGCCGGTCCCCAATGTTGTAGGGGAAGGCGGTGCCGAGGCCAGGACCCCGTCGCCATCGTGGTTATCGTCATCACCATCGTCACCGTTGCCGCCGCCGCCGGAGATCCCACATTTGCCTCGGATCGAAGCTCCCCCACGTGTGATGCCCCGGACCTTTACATGGACCACTCGCGACGGCACTATGAAAAGCTTCAGGCTCGATGAAGTCATCGCAAGGAGAGAGCGCGAGAGCCTGCTTCGTGCCGCCATCAACGGGTCCCAAGGGGTCGCAGTATGATTCTTGTAGTGAAGCTCCAGCAATCTTCTTGTCTTGATGTTTGACTCTGTCGTCGGTTTGTTCCTTGTCCCGAGCAGAAGCTCGTTGACCGCAACGAGGCGATGGCGGAGATCCTGGTCGAGATGGCTCCCCACCTCACGGAATTGCAACAGCTCCGGGCATTGAAGGCCGAGATGGAGGCGCGTCACACAAGGAGGGAGGCCTGGCTGAAGAGCGGCGCCGATTAGCTCAGGGCGGAGACATGGGCCCTAGCCGAGAAGATCAGAGGTAAAATCCTCGAGTATATCTTCCCGACTGGACCGTTGATGTATTCATCCAGCTACGTCGATCCCGACTGCTCGGTGGTGTCATGACTGCACGGTTGAGCTCTTGGCTAATCTGTGGTGCAGACCTCGAAGCGGAGTTAAAGACCCGAGCGGAGAGGGAGTCGCAGCTGAAGGAGGCCGAAGAAGCCAAGGCCGAGCTTGAAAGGGTCAAGGCCGACCTGACAAAGGCCAACACCGAGCTTGACCGGGAGAAGTCCGAGTTGGAGAAGGCCGTCGTCAAGCTCGGTAAGGAGAAGGCCGAACTGGAGAAGACCGTGGCCGGGTGGGAGGCTGACTACGAAAGTAAGTCCTCAACCCGACTGTGATCTCAGCCAATCCATTAGTCACCCTGTGTGTAGCGAATTCTGACAAGCTTACTTGCCGACCAATCTGGGCAGGCATGAGAGCCAACGCCAGGCCCAGTACCGGTTCTACACGGAGGAGATAAGATCAATCAGGGAGTCACGGGAGGCCCTCGTCGGGTCCGTGAAAGGGCTCCCCTTGACCTTGTAGATCCCCGCCCAGAGGGGACCAGCTGTAGCAGAATTCCTCAGATAAGGGACGTCTCGAGGAGCGCGCCGAGTGCCCTGAAAAGGTACTCAGACGAGCGGGTTGCCGCCGGCGTGGCCCAGACCCTAGCACATGAGCAAGTCCATCTACCCGAGGGCGGACATTGAGGCCATTGGGGAGGGATTTTTCCGAGGAGACGACGCCCGAGGAAGCGCTGGAGCTGATCGCTAGGCGAAGCCGACTGCTGAAAGCGATTACCCGAGACCTGGGTCTGTAATGCAAATACCATTTTGTAGTCGGTATATATATATGCTTTCATATACGCATCATGTGTAAATATACGTGTCGTGCTGCCAAGCTTACTTATTCGGTTGTCATTAGCTTTACCTGACCTTGTAGCATGCACCGAGTTAGTCCGATAGAACTTGATAAAAAATGTTCGGAAGTAAGATGCTATACTCGGGCGAACGCATCAGTCGTGGCAAGGCTTCATAACCGGGGTGAAAATAAGCTTGTATGTTATTGACAGACACATATATACATGCAGCCCCCGACTCACTACTCGTTGAAACAAGCAAGGCGTAGTGAGTCAGGAAAAACTGTACACATGGAAAATGTAAACTCAGGTATAGAAAGGACGTAGCTGTCTATATTCATGAGTTGGTGATGAGGACGCCGTCTTTGGTCTTCAGTCGGTAGGCGCCTGGCCGCGTTGACCTCGGCATAATGAACGGCCCTTCCCAGAATGGGGGGATGTTTGTGCCTGTCCTGGTGGTTTGTATCTTCCTTAGACACGAGAATCCCCGACCAAAAAGGCGTGGCCACGGACATTGCGATTGTCGGTAGCGACGCAGGCTTGAAGATACCTTGCGACTGGATTGTTGCGGCGTCTCTTGCTTCTTCCAACTGATCTAATTCGATCAGTCGGTTGCTGTTGGAGTCGTCTTCGGAGTAAGCCCGGACTCGCGGAGAGCCGACTGTCTCTCTGTCGGTAGCATGGCCTCGTACCGTAGACCCAGGAAGAAAGGGGACTTGCCCTGTTGCCGACTAACCGTGGTTCTGAGAGAGACCCAGAGAACGGATGGTAGTTCTCTTGTACCCGACCGCATATGGTTGTAGCTTCGGTCGATTACTATCCTGGCCTTGATGCCTTGTAAAACCATGCCGTTGGCTCGACAGTCACACCTGCCCGTTGCTCCCGGGTGTGCCACAGATGCATAGCAGGATCTTGATGCCGAAGTCGTCGCAATTTGTGGAAATCTTGGAATAGGCCTCGCCGCGAACTGAGTGCCGCCGTTGCACTCGGTTATGATGCGGTTAGGGACCCCCAAAGGTATAGTATCCTATCAGGATGAAGTCCTATATTGCTCGTGCAGCAACTGTGATTGTTGTGACGACCAGGCTTTAGCCTCAATCCACTTGGTGAATTTATCCACTGCGACGAATAAATGCCGTGAACCCTCGCTGGCGCTTTCTGAATGGCCCGACCATGTCGAGCCCCATACTGCGACCAGTTGCCAATGCAGAAAATAGCCGGATAGTCTTGGACCCAAGTTAACTGGCGGGGAGGAGATTTGTCTGTCTTAAAACGAAGAACTGGCAACCCTCGCACATTTGCGAACGATTGTCTTTGGGCGTCTGTTTGACATGCGGAAATTGGGCCAGAAGAATCCCTGCCGGTAAGCCTTTTCCGACTAACGTCCTGGATGCAGCGTGGGTTGCCACAATGCCCGAAGTGGATTGAATGCAGTATCTGCTGCTTCCTCGGTCACGGTGGGACATAGCGCATGAGGACACCGGATGCGCTCCTTCGGTACAGAAGTCCCTTGATCGTGACCTAGCAGTGGAGCTTTTGACGGTTCCAGACGCTTGACTACTGCAATCAGGTCTCGCTGCGATCTTTGGGAAGTTCATCGTTCCAGGTGAGGAATTTGTTGAGACAAGACCCTCCTTCAACTAGGTCTTTGACATTGTGTTGACAGTGCTCACTTCGTCTCTTGTGTGGTTCGGGGGTTTAGGAACTCTCCTCCCGTTACTGTCTCTTTTAGTGCTGCTCGTGTATAATTCTTCATTTCGTATCTGGATGGAGCTCCAACTAAGTGACGTCGCACAAAGATTTCACCAAGATTGGAGATAACTGTTATTCTCGCTATTGGGTATCCCATGCTTTGCCAGCTCCAATCCTGCCCGGCGTCTTGTGATGAGCAGGACCGTTGCGTGATTTCCAGGCCCCGTCGAACTTTGTTTTCCAACTTGCAACCTCCTGACAGTAATGCCGCCATTGTGTCGTCGAGACAAGGTCCAAGTCTTTCCTGATTGGTTGACCACGAGTTGGGAGTCTCCGTGCACAACCAGTCAACGTAATGCCGAGTGATTATGGGCGATGCGGAGACCGTGAACAAGTGCCCTCGTACTCGGGCGTACGTTTGTGGGAAGCCGGGAAGTTGGATTTGTAGTACGTACTTCATTTTTCGGCCAGTGGGGGGATGTCAGTAAATGAATCCAGCCCGGCGCCGGCGATCCGTAGGGAAGCTGTCGAAGTACATTGGTCCAGTATCTAGCTTTGTTGTTGGTGTTGGAGTTGAACCTGTTTGCCACGCGGCCCACAAAGTCGGCTAGAGCTTGAGATTGATAGCTGTCCGTGGCTGAAGTATGTCGACGCCATCAAACTCGAGAGCCCATTTTAAGCGATCCGGCAGTGGCCGCGATTATGAAGGACCTCGCCAAGTGGAAACCTGAGACCACCCGTGATTGATGCTTGAAAGTAGTGCCCACCAGCTTTCGGACTGTGATGAGTAGGCCGTATAGCAGCTTCTGGACCTGCGGGTCATCTGTTTTGGAGTCGCAAGGACCTCGCTGAAATAGATTGGCCGTTGTATTTTTCTGAAAGATTTGCTGTTCGGATGTCCCTACCCGCAACCGTGCTGACTACTCTGTGTTTGTTGCCCCCTGCAGATAATGTTAGTGGTTCCTGGGGCGGGGTGCGCAACACAGGCGGGTGAGTGCGGAATTCTTTGAAGTTTCGGACGGCTCGCTGGGCTTTCCGGGTATTGAAAGGTGTCCCGCCTTTTTGAAGGAGCTTTGAAAGAAGGCATGCCCCGTTCGCCAGTCGGGAGATAACCCGACTGAGTGCCCATGCAGGCCTGTCAGCTTCTGGACGTCTTTAAGGTTGGTACCGGGGGCGCATGTTCTTGATGGCGTTGAACCTTTCTCCGGGTTAGCCTTCGATGCCGGCGGTGCGAGACGAATGAAGCGAGTAAGCTTCCAGACGGCACCCGAAGGCGCCTTGTCCGGGTTCCAGTTCATCTTGTGATCTTCGAAGGTTTTGGAAGTTCTTCCAAGTGGCAATGAGGTCTTTTCTGGACATGGAACTTGATCACCCATCGTCGACGTAGGCTTCCCACGTTGCGCCCAGATTCTGGTGTGCAGACACCGCTGAAGTAGCCCTTTGGTTAGGTTGCCCTGCGTTTTCAGACGAAACGGCATTGGTGATATGCAATACGCTCCAAACGGCGTGATGAAAGATGTTTTTAAATCTTGTCCTCAAGTAATTTGAATGAATCGAGTAGCGTCGAGAAAACTGAGAAGGTTGCACCCCGCCGTGGAGTCACCACCTGATCTATTCCTGGGAAGAGCAAATGGGTCCTTGGGGCATGCTTTGTTGAGGTCGTGTAAGTCGACGCACATGCACCATTTACCGTTTTTCTCCGGACAGGACTGGTTGGCA
>RYFJ01003108.1:0-29425 GCA_003991445.1 Oryza meyeriana var. granulata | reverse complement strand
CGTAGCCTCACTTGGCTCACGGACGGCAGTAGCGACGGGTTCTCTCCTGCTAGACGGTGGCGCTGGGGGTGGGAGCTATGGATTAGGCACTCACAGATTGCAGTGCGGTGGCTCGGTGGTGGCCGGGTCGCACTGTCGCTCCTGGTTGGTGTGTGCCTCGGGGTGGCATAGGAGTCTGCGGCCTGCCGGTAGTGACGTGCGTAGGCGCCTCCAGTTGTGGCGCCGTGTGAGGGGCAGGGTGGCTTCGGTGCGCTGCAGAGAGGAAGGCTTCTCGCATGCTGCAGATGGTGGGACGTGGCATTACAATGGCGAGCAAGGCAAATGTCAGACTACCCTACACGGGGAGAGTCGGTGGAGACGGGGCGAAAGGCCTGGAGCAGTAATGTCTCGTAGGTATCCTTTCTCCTTGAGGCACGTCTTGAGTGTGCCTCTTATTCCACCGTGTTTGTGTTCCAGTGCAAAACCTAGCCTATCGTGCCCGCGATGATTGACATCGCCGTTGGCGGTATTGCTATAACAGGAGACCTCGGGTTAATGTTACTAATTTTTGAACTTAAGTTAGTTTGTACACAACCGAGTACCTTGCTGAGCAATATCAGTGCACTATACAACGAAGTCGTTCCATACACTAGTATACACTGCGAATCGACATATGCAGAAACCACAAGTCCAATAGGTTACATTCAACAAGCAAATAGATAGCAGCGCAACGCCATGTGCCACAGCAACAACAAAACTAGACCTTATTGGGCACCACGCTCTCCATCCTTGTCGGCGAAAATGGACTGGGCGCCACTATCTGTCGGGACGCGTGGCAGTCTCCGCATGCGGCCTCATCCGGCCCACCTCTGCAAAAGGACGCCAGCTACAGACAACGTCCGCTGGGCGCCGGGGCGACATCATCCATCGGGCCCGGGCGCCGATGCTCGGCCGATACCGCGCACTGCCATGCGAGCCTTCACTTGAAACTCCGCGAGTTCTTCCCAACTACTCCGCACTTGGGCGTCTCCAATGGCCCCCCTTGCGACACCGACTGCTGCAGAAACTCTTGATTCTGAAAGGAAGGTGTGCCGCTGAAAGTCAAGAAGAGTAGAGACTCTTGACTTGGGGTGCCGCCGTCAGTCTCCCCGTTCCATTCACATCCCCGACTCTACCGACCCGGAGCAGCCTGCCTCGCCGTGGCACGGCAGCGCGGGGAGGAGCGACGGACGTTCCCCAATCCGCATGGGTGTCGCAGGCGGAATGGCGCACAGTGACACTCACCGGAAATATCTCCTCCGGCGTCGGCATTGTGGGACTCCCTCGCTATGAAGGGCATCATGCCCGTATGCGAACCGTTAGGCAGCTCAGGCCCGCTTAGACACCAGAGTCTCTTCCTCCTTCTCGACCGGTGCTGGTAGAACGCCGGCGCACCTCCGGTTTCCGGTGAGCTCAGAGCTCCGGAGCTCCTCCTTGTAAGCTCCGCTCCACATTATCTTTTCTCTCTCTGATAGTCCAAACCAGAATAGGGCTATTACGCTCGGCGGCTCCGACCTTGCTTCTTATATACGCCTCTGCTTCTGTGTGCTTTCTTCTTCGATCCTTTTCCGTCGTTCCGCCTGACCACACCCTGACGCCGGCTTCGCCTGAGAACTACTCCCCTGCGATCTCAAAGGGGTCTCCCGACTTCCGCCGTCGAGGTTCATCCTCCGACAGTGGCGCGCCAGGTAGGGGATTTCCTTTTCAGGTGACACGCCGACGCTCCCAGACCGGCGCACTTCATGGCAGGAGCACGTTGCGGGACTTCAGCGGGGCACGTGGCTCCACCTCGCGGGCAGACGTTAAGACCAGGCGGTGAGCCGCCTACGCTCCCCATCTCCCTGGGGAGACGCGCGCGGGCCCGGCGAACGGGCACGCTCCGCCAACAATGCCATGGTACTCCGGCGACGGCGAACTGGATGCGGGTTCAAGAGAGGACGCCCGCTCACGATCTGGCGGCAGTCGCAGCGGCGCGCGATCGCTGCCGACAGTCCTGGCCCCCGACCAGGGCCCTTGGGAGAAGGACGATAAAACCTCAACGTTTGCATCCGCGGAAACAGGAGGAAGCGCCGGAAGCCAACACTGCCGGCCGCCATTCGGCATGTCCGGCGAGGTTGTGGCCGTATAACCCATCATGCACCAGAGGGCTGCAGTCACCGTACACCGGTAAGATGACGTGAGCGTCGAAAGATGACTTAGTTCCAACGCCGAGCTCTACAAGCCGCCATGTGGTGCGTGATAAGTGAGTGCCCTTCTTCCGACGCTCGGACTGGCATCGACCTCACAGGGTGCACGCGCCAGCTCCCAGGGTAGATGCCTCCGTCGTCCAATACTTAGCTTAGCCAGCCTAGCCAGGGAGGTTGGTTTGATGCGCTTCTCACGCACGGAAGCGCGGCAAGACATACGGCCCACGAGGTTCAGTCCGAGTGAGTCGCTCCGCCTCACAGAAGAATGTGAGGATTAAACAACATGCGTTGCCGGTGACGCATATCATCGGTGGGACTACGCTGTAGCGCGCTCGTTGGGCGCATCAGCGGCAATAAATGGCCTGGAATGCGAGTGTCAACCGTTCCACTGACGGCCCCGTAGTTGCGCCGACTCAACGGAGTCCACAAGTAGACCCTGTTCAGTCTACTAGTGTCGGCACTCAGCGCGTCAGCGAGGTGCTCGAACAGCGAGCGACGATTCAGGAGGCCAGGGTCCATATCAAAGGACGGAATAACGGACGACTCTACGATCCGACGTCGACTTGGCTCTATCCCTTCCCGGATCGGAACTTCGCGCTACTCAAGAGCAATAGGATCTATACCAACAGACTGTCAGTCGCACCATTGCGCACTTCGTAGAACCAGTGGGCGCGTGTCGCTCACGGCTCTTCGAGCACGTCCATAGGCTTCGTGATCCTTACGTACAAGCGTTCTGTGACGTCATTCGGACAGTCAACTCCAAGTTTTAGGGCGTTCGAATCTCGCCGTTATCTTCGTACCGGGTCTGAATGACTTCCCCCCGTTGGGCCAGGCGCTCTTGTGCTCGATCATGGTAACTATCACAACCCGGGCTCTCCAGTGGAAGTAATATGACAACCTGGCGAGCTCTGACCACAATGTTATCTAGAAATAAACCATTTCCGTTAAGTGCCTACTAAACCTCGACTGGCGAGCGCGACGGACCCATGTCGAAATGGTTCGCTTCCTATAATATTTTATTTCGTTTCGGCGACATCGCGGCTCCTTATCCTTCCTTATGTCCGCTATCGTGTCGATGTCCCTCTGGGATAAATCGGTGGGCCGTACGTGCGTGTGGTTGGGTGTTAATGCCCTAAGCATCTTTCTCCCCTCCAGCGAGCTACTATCCACTTGTTAATTCCCGGACTCGTCTTAAAGCCGCCGGCTTGCGTCGTACGTCGAAATCTGATTGGTTCGGCTCATGTTGTTTGTGCGCCTGCTGAGGGGGCGATATCCTTTGGCATATCCTTTCTCCGCAGGAGACGCAAAGATCAGGCCTCGAGGACAGCCATCGAGTTGGGATGGTCGACGCCACGATTTCGTAGCATGGAACGATTATGGGATGGCGCAGCAAATATACTCTCGACCATTCCTTACTCGGTTAGAACACAATCACCGGCAAGTTTTAGGCAGGCTTTCCGACCTCGCGCGGCTGCGGAGCTCGGCCTGACGCTCCTCCCGCAGCGGCGGGCACTCAGTACGCTCCTTCGCTGCTGAGACGCCGTCTCGCGCCAAGCTCGTGGCCGCGGCCTCGCGGCGAGCTTACCACGGGCCACAAGGGCGCACTTGGGTGGCCGAGGGCCCCAACCGTTGGAGTGAACGCGAGTTCGTAGGTATCACGTCGTTGTGCCGCGAGAACTCGTCCGGGCGCCTGTCGGGCGAGCCTACCCGACCATCGCACTTCCAGGGGCAGGCATGCCACTGGATTCCAGCCGACGAAGGGGACACGCCTGGGCGCGTGACGCGTTGCCGGCATGTCAGTCCGTTAGCTCGAACTATCATCGCGGGCGCGAGCGACCGCTCCCGCCCCCGGGAGGGACAGTGTTCGCAGTCCACGGAACGGCCCCTCACATCTCTGTTAGCAGTCACACTTATGCACCGTTTACAATATTGCCATCATTTGTATTCTTCCCCCGTGTGTATGTACAGGTAGGTTTGGGACCGCCGCGGCGCCCGGCACGGCCCAAGCCTCCTAGTCTCGCCCCCGTGCGCTGCGGAGCGACCGGGTACCTTTCAGCTGCCGGGGACCCCGCGTGCCAGACGGTCGGGATGTCAGTTGACTGACGGCTACTGAGGCTCGCACAGAAGGAAGGCGTAATCTCGCTACACCCCTCGGACCAACGGAACGATCCGCCGGACATCATGGGAAAGCCGCCGAATCCCGGCACACAGAGAGTGTTCGGGCGAGCTATCGGCCTGCTCTCGCTCGCAGGCCGCACTACCTCCTGGATGCTTGGCAGCGTCCTGGGGACTGGTCCCGGGTGGGAGCTCATCACAATTCTGTCCCCTGGGACGGTCGCTGGGGCAGGGAGGCGTGTAGCCGGGGCCCGTCATAAGGGCCTTGGCCGCGGATGCTTGCACGCGCACGGCAATCCGCCCGGGTGTCGGAGATCGTCTCGCCCACGGATTCGTTAACTCCCGCGACGAGGAGCTCTACCTCCGCGCTAGCGGACGTCGCCTCTGCGTCTTCACGGCTCCCGGAGGAAGCGACCGCTATCCACAAAGGTATCTCCGGTACAGAGCCATTTTCCCTCCTGCCGAAGTATTCTATCGATCGAACCAGCGAACCGGGCTCGAAAGAGAAGGAATTCTCTGTTAGCAAGATGGAAGCCTGCGCGCCTCACGTTCGTTCCTAACCGGCATGATTCGCCTGATAAGGCCCGCCGGAGGGGTGCAGTTCACCTTATTTGGTCCCGCGCGGGGACGCCGCCGGAGCAAAGTTTGTAACCCAGTCGGCGTACTGGTCCGTATCTCTGTGCCTGCTTGGCTTCTGTGCGCCCGCGCCCATGCCGCCTTGCGACAGCTCTCTGCCCGGGCCCTCTCGCGCGCGCGCAGCCTGCGCGACTCGTAGTGGAGACCGGCCACTTCCCCCCCCGCTTCGGCCCTTACTACCACCCCCCGCCCCCTCCCGCCTGCACCAAATGCATCCCGCGCTAAGCGCAGCAGTACCGGAGCACAGAGCGATTGTCGCCTTCCCTTCAGGTCAATCCGCCGGCTCGCCGGCTTCGTCCTCTTCGGACCGACTGAAGTAAGGCTACTGATTCGAGCGAGGCTCC
Source organism: Oryza meyeriana var. granulata (assembly GCA_003991445.1). Taxonomy (NCBI): domain Eukaryota; kingdom Viridiplantae; phylum Streptophyta; class Magnoliopsida; order Poales; family Poaceae; genus Oryza; species Oryza meyeriana. The sequence goes on along the minus strand of RYFJ01003108.1, from coordinate 24,126 downwards.
GGGAGAGTTTTCGCCCGCCGACCGTCCCCTGAGACAGTTCGACCGCTGATTGTATGCGCCGGAACTCAGGCAGGCCCGGTTCCGCGCAACCCTCGCTGTCTCGAGTCGCTACAACTCCCTGTGAGCAGTCGTTCCGCCGTGGAGGGCGACTGTAGGAAGCCGGAGCGCGGGACGTGGATCGCGGGACTTTTCCAGCCCGAAACCGTTGTCAAGAAGAGCCACTTGCTCCGCCAGAACTCTGTCTCTATTTCTGTGATTGGCGCTCGACTACTATCGAGCGTGCCGTTACCTCGCCTGCCTGCGCCGCAGAATTTCCGCCGGCTTGTCTGATTCGCCTCCGCTGTTCGCCAGGTCCGACCGAACTACTCCGGACGGACGCGTTCCTTGTCTCGCGCCTGCTCGCTGAACTTTCGCCCTCACTCGGCTGCGACCCGGGAACTCATCCCGAGGGGCATGTCCTTACCCCGGCCCCGCTACCCGGGCAATGTCAAATCCTTCCAGCACCCGCGGCTTTCTGCGTCCCGGGCACATGGTGAGCCGCGCACGGATTCCGAAACCTTCCACGGGCCACGACACGATGCGTGCCCAACCTCAAGGCGGACTCGCCTCAAGAAGCGGGTGTCTGCCTTGGAAGCGACGCCGGAATAGGGGATCGGAGGTCCACGGGGCCATGCGGGGACGCCCACACGTTGGCGACGGTAGTAGTAGGAGGTGAAAACTCCCATAGTTGCTTCCAGCTGTAGTCGGCTCTGGCAGTCGGCTAGTCGGCCTTCGGGCATCGGCGCCCAGGGCCCGATGAGCGCATGCGGGCCGCGACGTGCGATAGCCGGACAGCACCCGCCCCGGCGGAATGCGTTGGAGGTCGTCTGCACATCTCCCATATTCAGCCGGGCCCCCGGACCGGACTTGTTACTCGGACGAACGTATGTCTCAGTCCGTGCGGCCCGGAGTCCCGTTACATTCACTTGCGTGCGCGGGGCCCCGGGTCCCGAGCCGAATGCCGTTTTTCCCGCACTCTGAGTGCTGGCCAGGAGAGATGAGCGCTTAGTCTCGAGCTCCTTCAGCGAAGCCACCGCATGCGACGCTCAACACACCAGATCTACACCGCGGTGCTCACGACATGTAACCGTATCCGGTAACACGCTCATACTACCCTGTTCCCTGCTGCACAAGACAGCTGGAACGCGCATAGCGCAGCCCGTTGTGCGCGAGACGGAGAGCGCCGTCATCGACGGCGGCAGGAGTACGACGAGCCATGCTCTTGCATAGGACAGACATCGAGCGGATGCTGATCCGACCAGTAGGCGCTTGGCGCGGGTGCACTGGAGCTGCGCTAGCTTGGCCCGCGGCGTCTTCGTATGATGAGCGTCAGATTAGCCGCGGCGTCATTCTTACTCTTCGCACACGGACATGCGCATCTTCATGGCAACTGTCGCGCGCGCTCTGAGCGAGGCCTCGGTGGCACGCGACCTCGACTGCGGGCCGTCCGCGATTTGCCCGGGCTTCGACCGCGCATGCTCGCGAGATACTCCGGACTTGCTCAGATGCGCTACTGCGTTTGCCTCCGCACCAAACTCTCCCGCGCGAGGAGCCGCCGAAGCCGGCAGCTCTACAAGGGAACCGTATTGCTTCCTCCCGGGAGCGCAGTTATTCTCCCATGGCCTCCCTCCGGGACACAGGCGCGCGCGAGAACTCGTCGGCCGGCGGATTCAAAAGGTGCGCCCGCTCCTCGATCGACGACCACACTCTTCTTGCGTTCCTGGTGCACCTCCGGCCAACAACAAAAAAGACTTGAAGGCGCTCAAAACCGATCCAGCCAACTACCAATAAAGGATAGACCGTCTCCACAGTACCGACGCAAAGCGATTTCCTCCAAGAGACAATCCACAGGGCCACCATGAGCGGAGAGCAGTGAGCGCGAGCAATACAGAGGAGGAGAAAGCAGTCGCCCCCGAGGAATAGATGAAGATGCGTCAGCAGCGCGGTTGCCCGCAACCCCCACATCGGCGACACCAGCGTGCCCAGACAGAGACAAAAAATCAAATGAAAACACTGTCAAAAGTTCCATATAGATATATACAGAAAAAAAAAAAAAAAAAAAAAAAATAGAAAAAAAAAAAAACAAAGAAACTAGCCAGAAAACACGCAAAAAACCAAAGAAAAAAAGACCAAAAAAACAAAAAAAAAAAAACCAAAAAAAAAGAAAAAACAACACAAAAAACAAAAGGGTGCTGGGTAAGTATCGCTCTAGTCAAAAATGTTCAGCATCGTGGTACCGGCGACCAGGGGACCCGCAATTCCCTCTTTCTTCAAGACATGGCCCCTGTCTGGCCGGAATGGATCGCCGGCCGGGCTGGGGCCACTGTCGATGGGAAGGGGTCCCCGTTCTGCGGGACGTGGATCGCGGCCAGCGGGCTCTCCGGCCCCTTCTGCAAGGGACGGCCAATCTACAGTCAACGTCCCGTGGGGCCGGGGCGCCATCTCCTCGGGACCTGGCGCCGATGCCCAAGGGGCCGTGTGTACCGATGCCAGCCGACTCATGCGGAGAACTCTCGGTTTTCTCACCACTACGCGCAACGATAGTGGGCGTCTCCAATGGCCCCCGTGGCACACCGACTGCTTCAGAACTTTTGATGAGGGAAGGTGTGTGCAGTGAAGTCAGAAGGTCAGGACTCCTTGACTGGGGCGGCGCGTCACGTCTCCCCTCATCACTCCCACGACTCTCGCCCGCAGCATACCTGCTCCGGCGTGGCACGGCGCGGGGAAGTGTGGCGAGGCCGTTCCTCCAAACTCCGCATGGGACTGTCGCGGCGGGCATGGAGCGGGCACAAGAGACCTCCGGAATATCTCTCCGCGTTACCGGCACTGTGGACTCCCCTCGCCTATAAGGAGAATCCATGCCGTAGACGACGTAGGCAACTCAGGCTCCAGCCTTAGACACAGAGATCTCCTTCTCCTTCCTCGAGCCGGTCGCTGGTAGAACGACCGACGCCACCTCCGGTTTCCGGTGAGCTTCAGAGCTCCCGGGCTCCTCCTTGTAAGCTCCGCTCCACATTATCTTTCTCTCTCTGATAGTCCAAAACACAGGAGTAGGGTATTACGCTTCGGCGGCCCGAACCTGTATAAATCCTCCTGTCTTCTTTGTGCGTTTTCTTCCTTTCGATCCTTCCGTCGTTCCGCTGACACACCCTGACGCCGGCTTCGCCTGAGAACTACTCCCCTGGCCGAATCTCAAAGGGGGGTCTCCCGACTTCCCGCCGTCGAGGTTTCATCCTCTGACAATCGTCTTCCGGATAATGATCTTAAGGATCCTCAACATTATTGGCTAACTCTCAATGGTAAATAACAAGAGTGAGTACATACGTATTTAGCAAGCCACCACACAACTATGCAAGTGCTCGGGGGTATATCAAGGAGTGCTTGGATTATTTGCACAAAGCTAGTTTCACAAATATCCTTTTGCAATCCTAACTTAGCATAGACCAAATTTTTAGTTCCATAGTTCAATAATCAGCGGAGGTTCTGTCCACCATCCGAGGTTACACAAGGATGGCTTGCCACCACTGTCTCGTCATGATTTTCTGGGGTCCACTGATTTTCTGAGGTTACACAGCGGAGGTTCTCACCTCATGAGAAGTTGATCACTCAATCCAAAACACCATGCAGTACCTAAACCCATTAAGTTCAAAGTTTTGAGTCTAGCCAAGTGTAATACATATCCCGATGCTCCTTTAACCGCTAGTATGGCTATTAGAATAGATTAGTTTTCTTTACACTACAGTGGATATACACTTTACCTTTACTCCGTGACTTGCCCAACGGATGAGCCTAGTCCCAACGAATGATATGCGTCACGGCAAAGCATTTTGTTAACCTCACTTTGGCAGTACTCGCTCCATGAACTTGGGCCCTTATGCACTCTGGACATACACAATTTCTAGTAGTGAGAGGAGTTCTAGCGCTCCTGAGAGGGAAATTACACACACATGTTAAGTTGTAACTAAGTCATGTTTATTTTAGGTTACCCACCTGATGGTTATCCACCAAATAGGGGGAGCCTAGCCCACACCTAGATGAATCCACCACGGCTTGGGTACCGCCTCCGCTTGTCTACTTAGTTTGCTAGGCCTATACCTATGCGAGAAGTACAGTTATACACGGTTTGTTTCATGCATAGCTTCATGGCTGTAACGCCCTGATTTTTTGGGTCGTTAAAACCTATTTTAAATAAAACCCTAATTTCCAAATTTTGATCTTTTGTGTGTGCCTAAGGACCTAAGTGCCAGGATCTCAATTTAATCCTCTCCTCGAATACCCCAAAATTTCCTAATCGAAGTCCTGATCCAAAATTCAAATCTCATAGTTCGAATTTTGCAATTCGAAACTCCCCGGAAACCCTCCATTAAAAATTCTCCATGTTTAATCCTTCCAAAAAAATCAAAATGACAACACAAAGCCTCTCTTCCAAAACCCTAGTTTGAATTACCAAAATTTGAATTCAAATTTCCCTTGAATTTTCCTCCCTTTCCTCTCTCAAATATTTCTTCAAAAATTCAAGCCATTGAAATCCCTCAAATAAAAACCCTTGGGAAAAAAAATCATAGGTTCTACTATTCATTTGGGCTGTCGTTATTCTTTTCTCTCCCCTGGCCCACTTGGCCTCGGCCCCTCTCTATCTCTCCTTATCTCTCTCAGCCCATGCCAGCCCATCTCCTGCTCGGCACGCGAGCCGCTCGGCCTCCCCCCTACACCATGCACAGTTGCCACACCCACACGCGCATGGCCCAAGCTCACCTAGCGGCCCACGGCCTCCTCCGTGCAGCACCCGCGCCCACGCTCGCTCGCACTCGCCAACCGCCTAGTTGCCTCGCTGACAACTGGGCCCCGCCTGGCAGCCGCACGCAGCACGCCATGCGCGCGCCCGCCCCACCGCCTCTCACCGACAGCAGGGCCCACCTATCGGCTACGTGGCAGACAGCCGCCCGGCCACGCCACAGTGGCCATCCCCTTCCTCAGGCATCCCTCTCTCGCCCATAGCCTGCTTGACCGATTGCCCACGTGAAGCCCATGACGCCGCCATCGTCTCGTGACATCGCTATCACCCGACCGCCGCCGCCATGGATTCCTCAACCTCCCCGCCGTCTCCTCACACCACGCTGCGCGCAACCTGAAGCCCACCATGCCGCGTTCGGCAACCGGTCGTGCCTCGCTCCCTGTGCCACTGCCATTGCCGCCGCATCGTCCCTCGCGCCACTGCCTCTCTCCCTCGTCCTCTAGCGCCGCTCTTTCCCTATAAAACCCTGCCGCCTCCCCTCCTTCCCCCTCAGCCTCGCTTGCCATCGCCGTGTGCATCCGAGCTCGAGCTCGAGCTCGAGCTCTGTAAGATCGCCGCTGCCTATGATTTTTTTATTGCCTTTTAGTGAGCACACTTCTCCTGTCTCCTCTCCTCTCCCTCTAAAGACCCGCGCCCGAAAATCTCCTTGCTGAGCCCCATCGCTGGTGCCGGCATTCCGCAGCCGCCACATGCCATCTCCTCTCCCCGCCGCTACTGGACGTCACGTCGCCAGCCGCCGTCGTGCGTCGTCTTTCCAATCCGAGCCACTCAGCTCACTCCTCATCTCCTCCACTCTCTGTCGTGGTGCTCCGCCGCCACCGGCTCGCCGCCATTTGCCGATTTGGCTTGGGCTAGCGCTGGCCATCGATCTCTCCCGCCGATGCCCTCCCCAGCCCCGTCCGACGTGGCGAGCACGTTAGCACCACGTGGCTCCACGTCATTCCCAATCTCCCTCACCGGATCTCCCTCCTCTCTCTCCCTCTGCCATGTGGGCCTGCTTGAGTCTGGAGTAGCTGACATGTAGGCCCAATCCCGAGGCCGCCAGCCATTCTCCTCTTTGGCCTGAGGCCCATTATCCCTCCTCTTGGGCCAAGGACCGAGTCCTTGGTGGGCCGACCTTCATGAGTCACTGGCCTATGGGCTCCACCTGTCAGTGGAGGGAATATTCCCTTGGCATATTCTTTTTCCAATCCGAATAACTCCTTTTAATTCCTAGAAAAATTAATTAAATTTCTAAAAAATCATATCTCCTCATCCGTAACTCCGATCGACCCCGTTAAAGTCTCAAAATTTTTCTAAAATTGAGATCTACCTAATGGCACTATTAGTTATTAATAATAATATTCTGTTTTTAGGGTTTTGGTGTGTTTCCTCTCTTTTACGCATAGTCGACGCCGTCAGAAATTCTTTCAGACGTAGATTTTCGAAGATTTTGAAGATGAAGGCTAAGGCAAGTCACCCCTTGACCATATTGCCCCCAGTTTACAAAATGTTTTATTTGCAAAATTGCATTGTTAAGTGTGCACAATAATGTGGTCGGCCTCGGTTTGTGGACAATCCGACGGACCCACCTAGTAGCCGCACTATCCCGTAGGTCTTCAAAAACCCTATTCCTTATTGCTCCACTTCAGTATTACCTCGGCATTTGTGCTCCATGAGCATGGGTATCGACAGTCCCACTCAAATTACACTTGTTGTCGACATGGGAAAACCTGGGTTTATAAAACTTTTTAACCCGACACGCGGTGTTGGCATGTTTGCAAATGAAAAATGTTTTGCGAAAACTCGTGATGCAATGATCACCTTGATAGGGATGCTTTGTATTCGTACATAAGGACCGATTCCTTAGAGAATTGTACTAATCATAATACAGTACGACCACACGGGCGATATGGGACGCCCCTGGCTAAGTATTCAGCCGGAACAAGGTTACCTCGCATGCCAGTAGATATGGAACACCAAGATAAGGTATTTGGGGGTATCTCCGGGTTCCTGAGTAGAGTAAGGAAGGAAAGCTTGCCTAGTACTCGGTCGAGGAGTTTGGGGTAATTTGCAAGCCAAATACTCGATTGAGATTGGCCCATCTATCGGGTATGAGGTATCCTAGGATGGCTCCTAAAAGGCCTTGCCGCGAACCTTCCTTGCTTGTCCAATGAGGGAGTAAGCTCGCGTCGTGTGGGGAAAGCGTACACCTCTGTAGAGACTTCAACTGTTCGAACAGCCGAGCCGTCGGTCATGGGTGATGTGAAGTGATTCCTCTAGCGTAGCTTTGTTTTTAAAATATTTGCGAAACATGTTTGTGGATTGGGAACCGTTACCAGAATTAGTCAGGTCAGCTAATGGATGACCTGAGTGTTCTGAAAGGGGGTTGTGTGACCTAGGATGTCAAATGGCATTATAGATTACGCTTCTCGAGTGTAAGTAGTGTAGGCGTGAGAATGAGATTATGGATGGCTCGAGGAGCCACAAAGTTGAAACATGAGATGAGATAATGTCCTGAATAGGACGAAGTGGAACAAAAATAATAGAGGAAAAATGAGATGATGTCATGGATAGGACGAAAATAAAAATAAACTAATAGATGAGAAGAGTATGGGAAGCTGCCTGAGGGCAGACCCCTTTGAACCGGTGTCGAGGTCAGGCAACCTATATGGGAATAGACTTGAACAACTAAAACTTGTTTGGTCCGCTTGAGTTGTTGCAAAGCAATTCCCGGATAAGATCGAGGCGAGAGCCTCTTTCCAGCTACACCTGAGACAACCCATACTTAGGGGTTTAAAAGGATTTTGAAAGAAAAGTTTACGAAATAAACCTCAGCCATCCTTTGGAGCTTGCATGCTCACTTTTCCCATGACTTGCTAAGTACGTATATACTCAATCCATTTCTCATTCCCCTCCTTTAAGAACAGTGAAGTTGAAGCTACAGACTTAGGGTTTCTTTCCTAATTCCAAGCCATTGCTTGTGGATTGGGTTCTTGCTGCGCTGTCGTTCCACTGTTGTTGTTCTGTTTGAAGGTTGCTGCTCAGGGGTTGCCTGAAGTTGCAACTTATAAAGGTATAATTTATTCTAAAGTTTGTGATGATACATCTCAGTTGACTGTGGGTACCAGTAAGGTTTTCTGGGACTGGTACCGGCATCACGGTTTCGTGGGAGTCGGTTCAGCCAATCTCCTGCGGCACATCCTCTTTGGTGTCACTATAGATGGTGCCAGGGCGGGGTGTGACAATGGCTCGGTCCTTAATTGACTAGGGTGGCACTAACCTTTCCCGGATATCGCCCAATTTCCATCTTGCCGCCCCGGTCTAAAACATTTAGTTGGGAGGATTTATTTCACATATCATTTGCATCGATGACATAGCAATGTGGCGCTCATGTCTCCACATGCCAAATCTCAATCACCTTTCCTAGTTGATTGCACAAGCATGCATCTAAATAAGTACAACTAAGCATTGTCATAATTGACTAGGGACTTATACATAATAAAGGGTACAAGGGAGCATGAAAGCAATAATCAAAGACATGGCATAATACCAAGTGGGATATTCATCATTGCATACAACTTTATTTGCAAACAAAACAATTTCGCAATTGAGATAAATATGATCAAAGGGGAGTGATGACTTGCCTTGTTCAAGGTCTTGGGGTTCCTGCTCCTCGATCAGCTTGGTAGCTCCTTCGGGTTCTAGATTTAAGAGCGGAGGATTTAATTTGAATTCAAATAAATCACTAAAATACCAAATAATTCAAATAAATAAAAAAACTGGTGCCAACAGGTAGGATTTGATTTTAGATGTATTTATGTTCAATTTCACTCTAATTGGAGTTACGACGGAGAAGAAATGGCTTCCCGAAGATTCAAATTTAAATTAATTCTAGAAATTGCAAAAACTCACTATTGCGTGGGCTAAACAGCTGCTTGGCCCAGCCCATTACCACCGCCAGGTACTGGCAGGTGGGGGCGGTACTTTTAAATTTACTAGGCCGAATTATTTTCTAAGGCAAAAGTTTGTTTCACTAACATGTGGGACCCAACCACAAAACTTAAGTTAACCAGTTACATAAAGCCAGTGAAACCCACATGTCATAGGAACAGAGCTCTCAACTATGATTAATTAGATTTTTAACCGTCCGGTGGGGCCCACATGTCATAGGGTTTAGGGATAGGATTAACAGAGTTATTATTGTGCACTAAACCGGTCATTAGCAAGAGGTGGACCCTAGTTGTCAGCCTCACAAACTAGGGAGGTGTCATCTTCTACCTCCGACCAATGTGAGAGGTAGCGCGGCGCGGCCGGCCGAGGCCAAACCGAGCCCGGAGTGGCTTGGTGACCGCACGGGACGGCTCGGCGGTCCTCCGGCGATCTTTCGCCAGCAGCGGTAGGGTTTTGCGGGGCTAGGTGAGCATGGTCCACACGACCGGCGGAGCTCCAATCACGGCGGCTAACTAGGACTATGCGGCGGCGGCGAGCTAAACTCAAGGCAGAGCCATGGGAAGTAGCTACGGGTTCGGGAGAAATGATTACCGGCACAAGTTGGCTGGGAGCGGCACCCTGGTGGAGTTCCCATGGCGAGCCTGACGGTGGGACGGCGGCGCTCGGGCCAGGCGGCTTTTGTTTTTCTCGAACGCGCAGGAGAACTGCGCATCTTTATATTAAGAAGAAGAAAAAGGATCCAAAATGGATCAGTACAACAAAGTTTACAACCTAACAGGACACAACGACCACACACACACGACCAACACTTTACGGCCAGATACTAGATAACCCTGTTGCACCAGCAAATCCCCACAGCTTTGCCTCATCCTTAATTACTTGAAGAAGCTTAGGAACACTAGGAGAGGCACCCTCAAACACACAATCGTTCCGATGCTTCCACAACCACCAGGCCACCAGAATTACTAGAGAACAAAATCCCTTCTTGTGTGGTTGAGGTACTACCGTAAGAGCGTGGCACCACCAGTCCTGGAACACCACATCGCTGCGCCCTGGAGTGAGCTGTGACATACCAACCAAGGTCAACACTCTACACCAAACCTCCCTAGCAAAAACGCAGCCAGACAAAATATGTTGTATCGTCTCATCCTCCTGCTCACAAAAAGGACATGTCTCAGGATGATCCAACCCACACCGTGCCAATCTGTCTGCTGTCCAACACCGATTGAGGGATGCCAACCAGATAAAGAACTTGCATCTTGGCGGAGCCCATGTCTTCCAAACCCGTTTGGCTGGTTCAAACTGAATCGCACCAACGAAGAACCGCTCGTATGCTGATTTGGACGAATAGCTACCTGAGGCCGATGGCATCCAACGATGCTGATCATCAACACTCGGTGAAAGCTTGAGGCCATCCAAGACATCCCAGAGTAGGAGGTATTCATAGAGGGCTTGGGCAGATAGCCCACCCCTGATGTCCGCAACCCAACTGCGATCTGTCAAGGCCTCATGCACTGTCCTCCGTTTATGGACTCGCTGCGGGACCAAGAGAAAAATATCAGGTGCCATGTCTTGGATAGATTGCCCATGTATCCAGCGATCGGTCCAGAAGTATGTTCTCATACCGTCTCCCACTATTGAGATCATAGAGATTTTGAACATGGCCCTGACATTAGTGTGCACCTGAATATCAAACTCCGTCCATGGCCGATCCGGCTGTGTTCGTTGCAACCACAACCACCTCATCTGCAAAGCCCATCCAAGCTTTTCCAAACTGTGTACTCCTAGCCCTCCTAGATCAGGAGGCCGACAGACACGTTCCCAGCCAACCAAACAGTGTCCACCTTTGATATCCTTTTGCCCCTTCCACAGAAAGCCTCTCCTAATTTTGTCAATTGTTTTGATCACCTACTTAGGCCATTGCAAAGCTATGAAATGATGAATAGGAATCGCAGTGAGGACCGACTTAACCAAAGTTGCCCTTCCAGCCGGGTGCATCATTGCCACCTTCCATCCGGGTAAACGGCTCGCAATCTTATCAATCAAGGCATAAAAGTCCCTTTTATCTAGCTTGTTAACTAACAACGGCAACCCAAGATACTTCACTGGGAATTCCACCACATTGCACGGCATAGAATTTTGTACAACTGCAAGATCCTGTTCCTGACATTGAATTGGGGTTATGGAGCATTTCCTTATATTAGTGATTAGGCCCGAAGCCTCACCATACACCCTCAGAATTTCCTTGACTAGCTCAAACTCCTCCACCCGCGGTTGTAAGAAAAGCACAACATCATCAGCATATAAGGAGACTCGTTGTCCATTTCGGCGCCTTAGAAGAGGTCGTAACAAACCTTGACTACTAGCTCGCATGATGAGAGAATTCTGCACATCCATAACTATGATAAACAGCATTGGCGACAAAGGATCTCCCTGCCACAACCCACGCTGATGGACAATCAAGTCCCCTGGTTCACCATTCACAAGAACTCGGGTGGAGGTGGAGCAAAATAATTTGGAGAGAATGGAGCACCAAGCAGGTCCAAAACCCAAATGTCTCAACACTTCTAAAAGAAAAGGCCATGACACTGTGTCAAAGGCTTTGCTGATGTCCAACTTGACAAGGACTCTCGGATCCTTCTGCTTATGAAGAGCTTTAGCCATTTGTTGAACCAGCATAAAATTATCATGAATACACCGCCCCTTCACAAAAGCACTTTGATTAGGGGACACCATACTTGATAACCTTGCTGCAAGCCAAGTTGCCAATAACTTAGTCACGATTTTTGCAAAGCTGTGAATCAAACTAATCGGCCGATAATCCTTAATGTCCACTGCCTCCTCTGTCTTTGGGATTAAAGTGATATAGGCCGAGTTGAGGAGGTATAACCTGCTAACATCTCCTTACATCAATCTACTGACCGCAGCCATGAAATCCACTTTGATTACTTGCCACGCCACCTTATAGAAACGCCCCGTATAACCGTCCGGACCCGGAGCCTTATCCAACGGTAGAGATTTGATGGTGCTCCAAACTTCCTCTTCTGTGATGACTCCATCTAGATCTGATAAATCAAGGGCGGGCTAGTAAAAGGATTGTAGATCAAGCGAGCTTTCCCTCTGCCTTGCTGTCCCTAATAAATTATTGTAGAACTCCCACACTGCCTCCTTCTTCTCCTCCTGCTCTGTGATGACCCGTCCATCCACTTTGATCTTGGCCATGAAATTCTTCCACTTCCTATATCTCGCATGGTGCTGAAAATAGGAGGTGTTTGCATCTCCTTCTTTCAACCAATTCAACCTCGAACGTAGCCGAGCCATAGTCCGTTCCAAAGACGCCAACCCAAGCGCATGAAGCTTTAGCTGACGCCGCAACCAATCTTCCTGAGATGCAAGAGCTCTCGAGTCTTGGGCTATCTCCAGCTGGTGCATGATTTCTTTGGCTAGCTGTAGCTGCCGTGTGATATGCCCAACTTTGTGTTGGCTCCAAGACTGCAAATCACAAGAAAGCCTTCTGAATTTGTCTGCAAGAAGCTATAACGAACAAGTAGTATCCACTGACTGATGCCAAGACCTTGCAACCTCATCAAGAAAACCATCTATCCGGGCCAGGTGGCTACAGGCTCTAATGGCCAAAATTGATCGGGGAATCGACTATTAGGGTGGACCGGGATGCTTCGGTGTGCAAGGAAATACCAAGACGCGGCCGGGCGACGCAGAGCGATGGCTCGGGGTGATGGCAACGGTGAAGCAGGATAGTTCGGTTCCGGTGCACACACAGTCTACTCGACAAAATGAGGTAGCTCTGGACGGCTCCTTGATCCTCCCCCTTGGCGTCTTCGGGCTCCTGGACACCGGGAACACGGTCCACGGTAACTGGCTCTTCGTTTGGCAACTCCTGGTAACTGCGCGGCCACAAGCCGCATAGGTGTTCGACACCCGTGGCGCGGCGGCAGCGGTAGGGTGTTGGAAACACTCACCGTGAGAAGATGGAGAAGCAAGACAGCAAGATAGCTAGAACACGAATGGTAGGAAGAAGAACACACAGAGTGTTGCGGCAACACACAACTATGCCTTGTCTCTTGTTCAACTTCACTTAAACTGATTACATTGGACTGGTATTTAAAGATAAGACACTAGCTTAACCCATACGTTAACTACATGCATGACTTTTAAGATAACAAACTCATCCAACAGACATGCAGTCCTCCACGATGCCTTCCTGCATGCAAACTTTGACCGCTTCATGCTCCTGGATGTGCTCCACAACTTGACCAAACCTATGGCCGCAAGCACATGCAAGGCTGCTCCAACTAACACATCCGTGCACTCACCTCCTGACAACCGATCCGCTCACCACGCACTGCTGATCCGGCCTCCTTGCCATGCTGCACGTATTCTAGAATGGACTCAGCCTACTACATGTGCTACACTTGAATTATGCATGAACACACTAACATTCGCTATTAATGCAAATCAACAAGATTATCTAACATAGGGCGTCTTTGGTTTGCTTGAAGAAGAAGGGAAAGGAAGGGGGTAACAGGGCACGGAGCTGCGAGCAGAGAGGCTCTTTATAGGTGGCGCCCTGCTTCGGTTGGGAGCAAAGATGCGTGGAAGGGATGAAGGTGTTTGCGGGGATTGGCTGGCGCACTCGAGGGCTGTCTAGAGATAGGCGCGAGGCCAGTGCAGCTCCTTAATGGTGAATCGACGGAGGCATGGGGCTACCAAACGGCAAGGGCACGAGGCTGGTTCGTCGTGGCGGTCCGGAATGGCAGGGATCGGCCAAGCACGCGATTTCACCGGGTAATGATCACACCGACCGGCGGGGAACCCGGACGGCTGGCAGTGGCTTGCATGGCGACACGACGACTCCCGGAGATAGCGGAGACGGCAGCGCTAGGGAGGAGTTGTGGCGCACGGGAGCTGGTTGGCACGACGCGGATGCATGTACCCGGCGGCGCGGCTTTCCGGGGGTTACGCAGGCTGATGCGGCGGCGGTTATCCATCACCGATTGACACGACAAGTGAGAGAGTGAGGTCTTTGGGGGGCACTCCATGGCGATGCAGAGCTGACGGGGTCCGGATAACATGAGAGGGGATGCGTGAGGGCATGTACAATAGTTTAACAGCTGCTGTCTATTTTGAGTCATGTTACACACAAACAGCTTGTACGGTGGGTTATCTATATAGCCGTCTGCAAACTATTTAATTTATCTATAGACACATAAATCATGGTGATCAAGTATAAATTTAATCTTTGTAGCCATTTTGGTGCTTGCATGAGAGAATGCATGATATATTCAAATAAATCTCATGAGTCACTTAGAGAAGCATAAATATAATAAATATTTATATCAATAAGTACTAGAAATACATGATATGATATAATAAATCACAATTCAAAGAACGGACCGGCGCCAGTGAAGATGTTGCTCCCGTCAGAGAAGGACGTTCCTGCTTCTCTGGCTTCCGCATGGTGCTACCGATGTACTTGGGGTGGCTTTTGCAGTAGAAGGCAGAGGTGGGGGATTTAGGGTAGGGAAGAAGAGCGCGCGAGGCAAGATTTTGGCGCCATCCTGCGCAAAAATCCCACATGCGCATGGGATCTGCAGGCGCCGTCGATGAGTGGCAGCGGAGCGTACAACACATGGTGAGACGAGGCAATTCGCTTCGGAGCTTGAGCCCGTGCCATAGACGAACGGGACGCCGGCAGCACTATCTTTCTTCATTTAATGTTGTACATGTAGGACTCCCGCGCTGATGTGTCGTCAAAAAGACGAGGGCCGGTTGTGCGTTGTACGTGCCCTGGTGCAACGTCGTCGCGCGGGAATCCTGGAGGGGACAAGGTTGTTTCTCCCTAGCCAATCGAGGGTCGAGCTGGGCCCAAGCTGCCGCGGTTGGGTTGCGGCGGCAAAGGAGTGATGTCGGTGGCTGAGCATGTCATCGAATAGCTGGTGGTCGCGAGGAAAATCAGAGGGGAAGAAAGGGAAAAAGAATTAAGGGGAGGGCTTAATGGAAATTTTGTTATTCTTGGCCTTCAAAAATAATTATGGATTTGATATTTTCCAACAAATGAATATTCTAGGATTGTACATTTATTATTTCCTTAAATCATTGGGAGATATATATACATATTCTAGTAATATAGAATTGCTGATAATGTTTGAATTTTATATTTTGCCCGGGATGATATAATTAATTTGGGGGTTCCTCAATACTTCGATTTAGTTGGCACCAAACAAATAGAGAGAATAACGAGGAACAACTCCAGCATGATGCACTTTAATAAAAGTTTTTGATAGCTCATAATTTTGGGTTACAGTTTATTAATCGAATTTTACAGGGTGTTACAAAATCCATTGGTTTTGGCAATTCTGGGTCATGTCTTATGAAGACATCCAAGGGTGGCCTTTGGGAAGTCGGAGTTGCTGCGTCGAGTTTCGACGAAGTAGGCAATGATGACTCAAACCTTTGATTGGTTGGTTGTTGTCCTGTAGGGAAGTTGGAGCTGCTTCGCTTTTACGAGCTTAGCTACGGTGACCCAAGTTGGATCCTTTTAGTTGTGTCTCGCTCTGGTAGGTAGCATGCTATTTGATCTGCAAAGCTTGTTAGTCTGGCTCGGCTATGCCTCAACGAGATTGGTGGTCATGAAGTCGAAGTTGCGACGTTAGTGAGGCGCGACGTGTGGCAATGTGCTTTGCCACGAGTTAGGTGTTATCCTTACCCTAGTGCTTCTTGACGAATTCAGAGTCACCCAATCGCGAGGACAATGGTATGATGACAATAACGCTGCGTTGTTGGTAGCGTTGAGGGGAGTCTTGTTGTTTTTTAAACTTGCTTCTCGGAGTTGTAGCATATGGGAGCAGTGTTTGTTGAGTGCTAAGCTTAGCTGTCCTATTTTCACAGAAGTGGTAGTTTAGGTTAGTTGGTAGAGAGTTTGTTGTAGTGGTTTTTGTCTAATTTTTTCTAATTAACTATACACTATAAAGTTTGATTTAGTTTTCTTCTTAAAATGGAGCATCTTTTTCTTTTGTATATTACGTTGGCAACAGGCTGACCGTACGAAAAAAAATGTTTGGTGGGCATTCAGTTGTATGTCGACCCTGAAAAGAACAATCCTGGTTGAGAAATCCTGAAGCACTTTCTGTTCCTCACAATTTTTCTTACGGATTTGATTAATTTGGATTAGTCTTATTCCTTCAGAACTGTATTACCTATCTTAATCTATCTTGACTTGACTTGTGCAGATTGGGAAGGAAGCCCCCACTGATCGATCTCGTTGAGCCGAGGAAACCTATTTGTGTGCTCGACCGATCGGTGATAGATTGCTTCCAAACCCTCGCTCAATCGGCCTACTCCGCTGTTGCCATCCTCGCGAGCAATTGCCTTCGGACACCATCAAAAATCAGTTGAGGAGGGGCCACAAGCAATGACGTGGCATATTTCACAGTTTTGGGAACCAAATATAGGGACTATTGGAGGATGGGGTGATTTTGGGCCTAATTTTTTTTGGATGGCCACAATCCAAGAATTTTGGGACTCTAATTTTAGACATCTTTTGAAGATGCTCAACACCGCTTAAAAAGGTAAATATAGAACACATATTAATCTCTCCAAATGTCATAGGATCATTGGATGTTCGGGCATGCCACATCGGCAATATTTACAAAAAGATCCCTTTCACTTCCCTTTAATTGTGTGCTGGTTCCCGCTACCCTCCTCTATTCGATCTCACGCTAGGATCGATCTAACCATCCACGTGTTCCACTGTGTTCGTCATTTCGCAGCCTTGGAATTGGCAGATCGTGAACGCGCGACTTAGATTTGGCACCAGCGCACCAAAATCCTAGCTCTGTTGTGACTTAGATTTCGCCCTCAGGCTCGCGTGGCTTGCACCCACTCCATGCACGGATCTGTTGCCCTTCTCTCTTCTCACGTGTGCTGCCTCACTCTCCTGCTCTCATCACATGCACCGCCACAGCCTCGCCCTTCTCCAACTGTCGTTGCAACACAGCCGTGCCGCCACCGCCACTCTCTCCCAGCAAAATCACCACATCTGTAACTGAAGAGGCTAAGGGTTGTCAAATCCATCGACATCGGCCTCCTCACCAACGCATCCGATAGCCCAGAGAGGAATGAAAGCCGCTACCACTCTCTTCTCCTCTTTTATCTTTGCCCCCGCCACCGTCTTCCTCTCCCTCGCTCTCTCCGCGCCCGATTTGTGTGGTGCCAGATCTGGCTTATGGGTCGTCGATTCGATGACCTCGGACTCCCCATCGGTGGATCGCTGCTCGAAGGGAGAGATGTAAGCCGGCGCCGCCGTCCTCTTCTCCTCTCCCTCTCCGCCCTCGTCCTCTCCCTCTCAATGGCTAGGAGGCTGGGAGGGGGAGTGCGTTGGCTTAGCCACAACTGTGACTGACTATGACAGGGACTTAACTCCTCTGCAGTATTGCATATACAGTAGGAGTCACTAACATGTGGGCCTTGAAGCAAGTGAAACTCATATGTCAGTCAATAGCACTACAAAAGCAATATTGCAGAGGATCTTGTTTGCTATGACGGCGGCTAGAGGATCTTGTTTGCTATGACGGCGGCTGCTCGGCCGGTCCTGCTCTTTTCTTATATATATTTTATTGCACATGGTGTGCCGTGCGTTGAGTAAACACATCCGTGGTGATGATCAATGGGACGTATGGAGGGAAGTATGCACGCACTAGAAATGTGCCATGCACATGTTTAGAAAATCTTGAGTTGTCGTCCTTAATACTCTTGAGTTAACTAGCAAATGAAACTAACCTAGCAACGATTGAAAAGGACACCGATGGATAAGATCAAACAGTGGGAACATGCATGCCACTCCGTAACATCAAAGAAAGTCTTCTAGAAGGGAAGATTGAAGAAAGCCTTCTAGAAGGGAAGAGATCGGGATTGTTGGCCGAGAGAGGATAACAATTCAATGGTGAAAGAATTATTGTGACACTGACACATCAGTTATGTTCTCATCGTCTTCTAGATGTGGACACACTGTGCCTCATCGTCTGCTATCTGAATTTTACTAGTACTACCATAGTTTTTGTTCAAAGATGTACTACGACTACTACACAGTAATATGTTATTACATTCTTTTCTAACGAAATATGTGGATGAAAGCCGATGGATAATAAATTTGTTAATATGAATTAACTATATATTTATAAACTAAACTAGTTTAGAATTAATGATCTAAACAATACCGATTTAGAAAGTCTTTGGAGACTTTTGGAAGCGTGAGACAAATAATTTGCAAATAATCCCTCCCTAATAATAGAAAGAACGGGGGCCCTTCCATATTCGAATCACTTTGTTTTTGGTTTAAATGAGCATAATACGCACCCTAGAAGAAAGATCCCGTAGAGCTCTCTTCAAACTCCACTCAAAACGGAGAATTTGGTTGCTCTACTCTTAAGTCTTAATTGTTGGTAAATGCACAGATAGTGCCAGAGCCAAGATTGAACACGTAAGAAGAGTTTCTTTTCTCGAACTTTTTTCCTTGCTTCCATGGACTCTTCCAAGGGTCAACACGACCACATTATTACAGTGGTCGAGCTTAATGGAGGCCAGGGTGCGTTCTGGCCCCTAGCTTAATGGAAATCCATGGATCACCTATGATTAATATTCCCTAGGTATAAAAAAAGTAAGACGTTTTTTTTTAAAGTCCTTATTCATTTAACTAATTATTAAATTAGCAATATATACTTTTTTATCACGTATGGGTATTATTATATTCGTATTTGAAAGCACTTTTATATAATGCTAATTTTATAGTTGTTAATAATACATCATAAAAATAACGGTTAAAGTGTACTATTAAAGACCGTATCAATAATATACACGCTTTTATTCCTATAGAGAGAAGTACTCTCTTTTATTAAAGCAACAAGGTTGACCACGACAGTCCGGCTAAATAATATAACAAACAACCTTTTATTTTGTGAAACATAATAAAAAACAATTAGTACATTACAGCGGCGGAAATAGGGGGGACGGGGGAGGCCTGGCATCCCCCAACGAAATGTTTTTTTCTTCAATATCCCTAACTAATCACGTAAGAGCAATTCCAACAGGATGGCCAAATGGTTCTCTAAGTCAAAATTTGGCCATCCTTAGAAAATTTAGGCCTCCAATAGACTGACCATCTGGCTGGCCAAATCCCTCCCTTTGCTGGCTAAACTTGGCCAGCTATTTTAGCTTGCCAAACATGGGCCTCATACTCTATCTCCATCTCTTTCTGCCCGTGCCCTTCGTCCACCCGTGCCCTTTCCCGCCACTGCTTTGCCCCCTTCCATTCCCGGCCGTCGGACCTCCGTAGCCTGCTCCACCACCTGGCCCCATCGCCCATGCCCGTCGCCCGCGCCGCCGCTCCCTAGCTTTCCCTCTTGCCGGCCGCTGCTTCGATCTGCTACCAAGATTGGGGTGAAGAAGGGGAGAAAGAAGGGGTTGATAGGTGGGACCCACTGTTAGATTGGAGAGTAAAATGAAGAAGCTGCTGGAGTAAAAATGAAATTTAGCTCTCCAATTTTCTAGCCAACTAGCTAAATAGAGATTTGAAGAGTTAAAAATAGCCATACGGTTAGAGTTACTCTAAGGGCTTAAATTGAAGGTGGCCAATATAGCATGTCAATTAGATATCTACTTCCTCTGTCCTAAAATACAAATATTTCTAGCTATGAATCTAGACAAACATTTTCAGATTCCCAAATACAAGCAACAGTTATTGGAATCAAGTTACGTTTTGACTGTTAACTCCAATCAGGCAATCAATCCAATCGCTAGCTGGCATGTGCGGCTGCTCGCATATTTCGTTCGGTGTGGATGCCGCCGATCCCCCTTCTCTCTCTCTGTTTCTCTCTCTCCTTTTATCCTTCCAGCGTGCTTCTGTGCTTCAAACCTCCAATGCATATTTCCTCACCCAAATGCCTCGTTGAGCCCCACAATTCACCACGTTGACATCAGCGAGGCAGTGAGTATGAACTCTAAGAGCATCTCTAATAGCTAATCCATTTTTGATTATCTAAATCTCTATTTAGTTAGCTAGCTAAAAAATAGGTAGTCAGAATCTCTATCTACTTTTAATAGATAGCTATTTACTAAAGAAATATCCGCCAAATCCCAACAGCTAGTTCACTACCCAAAATACCACAAGGGCACAAACAAATCAGCACGCCATGACCTGTCAGCACCCCGATCTGGCAGCCCGGCCGTACAACAGCTCAGTTAGGGCATGTCGCAGGAAACAGCGCGAACTGCTTTCCCCGCGGAAACCACGATACGATACCAATTTCAGGACACACGCAGGTATCCACGGAAATTTGAAATGCATCATTGCAGTACCTTAAATAAATACATAATTAAACAGACATATACCTTAACTTACGTTGTAGCTTCAGAGCAAGCCGGAGACAGCAATAAACAATACAGAGGCAGCAGCAGCAGCGGAATAGCGGGCTAAGTCCCAACACACGAGACAACGGATGGGAACCAGGACAAAACCTAATCTTCACTTCACTGCAACTCTCGCATCAAGCTCCCGGCGGAGAACTATATATATATATATATATATATATATATATAGAGAGAGAGAGAGAGAGAGTAAGGGTGAGTACTTACGTACTCAGCAAGCCAGGGGAACTTAGGTGGTTGTTGCAAGTTTCAAAGAGAGGTTGGTTATTTTGCAATCTGCTTTGTTTAAATCTTTTTAAATCTAATAGTGTGTGCTTCTCAAAATCAGGGTGAGATTGAGTCTCGCCGATCGGAGTGAGTTGTATCGATCTTGAATCAGCGCAACTCTCAGGAGTTGGCCTCCGGGATCCAGTGCCATCAGCTGATCCAATCTCATCGGACCCACAGCCCTGCTGTCCTGGACAAGCCCTATAAACATTTTTTTCGAAATGATTCCCATCCGCAACATCATGCCCCAAGCAGTTGTCAAACCAACTACGCTAAGAAATCAACCTCACATGCCGCCCATTGACCGTGGGCATTGGCTGTTCAAACAGTTTAGATCTCTGCAGAGGGGGTACACTTTACCCACACGGACGGCCGTACGTTGACACTCACCTATCAACCAGATCAACGCATTGGGTAACGATGTGGTGACGTAGAGGTTTTCGCGACAAGGTAATTTTTCCAAACCCTCCTAGGTATCCCATGCCAACTGGAGGGATCCTCAGACCAACAACAGGGTAGGTCCGAGACCATGCTGTGCTAGGAACCCAGGAGGCACCCCCGACGCCCTCCCGCACGATCCACAGTCTAATGGCACGCAAGGCGTCCCTGGGAGACTCGTTACTCAACCAAGAGTTATCCATATTACCCATGTGGTTGTACTGTCATATGTTCGGATGAAATTCCAGAGGAATCGATCCTTAGCTGCCGTGCAGGAGACTTGTCCCGATGGGACGATCCTCGCACCGTGGTTTTCACAAACCATTTTATTTTCAAGGTACCGACCCAGGTGTCGGGTTTTCAAAGTTTCGTAAACCCAAGTTTTACCCATTATAGACATTTTTAAATTTGATGGGGATCACCGATACATACCCGTCGACACTGATATCGGGATTTATCAAGAAAGGTGACAAGGATGTGTAAGTGAATCACAATCAATCAAGGAAGTCATGCAGGCAATAGGTTGGGCGGCCCGTTGGCGCGTCTTGCGACACGGCTAAGAAATTAAACAATGTAATCTAGTTTATGCATTTAGCAAGAAAATACTTGTTCCAAAATTATGGGTCCGAGATGATAAGGTGACTTGCCTTGCTCTAGGTCTTCAACGTGGTCTTCGGGAATCGTCGGCGAAATCCGCGGTCCGAAACGAAATTTCCGGCGACCGTTACTATGCACAAGACACACAATCTAACACAAAAATCAGTAAAAGATGCCTATTTAGTGATAATAATAGTGCCACTAAATAGATATCAATTTTAGAAATTTCTGGAGTTGGAACGGAGTCAATTCGGACGAGCGGAGAACAATATGAATTCCGAAGTTAATATGAATTTTGGATCGCTGGAAAAAATGATTTATTTAATTTCTGAAAAATATTCGTCGGGGAAAAAAGGTCCGAGGATAGATTCATTTTTTGGAGAATTAATGGCTGTAACATACAAAATTTGTAAAGAAATAAAAGTGATGTATGAAAAGTGGGAGGAATGAAAATATATCTCTTACGCTAGCGTAACGGCATTTTTCATGTTTGATTGAGCTTTTACATTTTCATACTAGGAACTATAATTGCATTTTCAAATTTTTAAAGGAAACTCTTCAGAGGAAAAAAATCCAAGAAAATTCTCTTAGAAACAAACTACATATCAATCAACACTGTGATTTTCCACTGAATTTTATCAATTCACTAACAGTGTCTCAAATAAATACTCTTAACTCAGCAAAAATACTGAAAAACTTTCACCAAGCAGACAGCCTATTCACATTTTTTCCAGAATTAATCCATCAATCACCTTCTCACCAAAATTTTTTACCAAGAGCCTGGATTATATATGAACTAATTACAGTAAAATTTCAGTACAATCTTCACAAATATTGTACCATAAAATAAAGGCCAGCTCACTGACTCAGACTGGTGCACAGCAGAAACTTGTTTTTGGCCGAACTTTGCCATTTTCTCCAGAGAAATCTACAAGTCCCACAACTTTGAAATTTGCACAGAGCTAAGCCAATACAACCTAATACGCTCCAGTAATTTTCCCATATTTAATATCCCTTATTAACCTACTGAAAATCACAGATGCAGACAGCTGTTCAACAGTACAGTCTCCCACACTTAGCATCTAGGAGCTCCTCTCCCATTTCACACTGCCCAAGTGGGAACACAGACATCCTGGACCCGATGGTCAGTCTCCAGACTCGCTCTAGCTCGGCACCTCAACTCCAGGAACACGCCACGGATGCCTCCACGTGCTGAGCCAACCGATGCCACCATAGGACCGTCCATCACCCGAAAGGGGGAAAACTCCACCCATTTGACCGGTCGCCACGCCATCATCTTTCTCCTATCTCTCCCTCTATCTGTTCCACCACGGGAAAAACTAGGAAAATCACCTCAGGTTCCTGGAATGGCATCGTCTTCTCCCAACGCCCGGCCACTGCTCGACTGCCATCGCCACCGGCTCGGTGATGCTTTGCGTAACTCACAACCAGAACATGATCACTACCTATAATCGTTCCATTTTAGTACTCGGCTGCCTAGGATTCGCTGTGAGATCGGCCGTGCCTCTCTCTCCGCTGGACGCGCCCGCCGTGACACGTCGCCGTTCCGGCCAGTCCAAGGACGTCCGCAGACCAAAGTCCTCGCGCCAAGTCGTCGCCTCACTCTAGGAGCCAGCCGACCGGAAGGAATCCACAGCTGCGAAGCCGTGACGCAGGAGATCGACGCCATCTTCCTTCCCCTCTGGTCAAGCTGCTGTCGCCGTCGATTTCTTTTTCTTGTAGTGAGCCCCGATTGATTTCTTACACTGGGACCCGCTCTATGAAGTCTCTGACCAGTTAGACCGCCTTACTCAACCGCAGGATACGGGAGGAAGCCAACGACATGACCCCGAAGATTCGTCTGCCGCAAGCATCTCCGTCGTCGTCATGTTGCTCAGACATTGCATCCCCGGCCGAGCTTGGGTGGCACCCTGGTACTTCCTATATAACCACATGGGCATGCATGGGGATTTTGAAAGAATCGAGTCATAGTCATTTATTGCCATCCGAGATGTTTCCCGCTTGCATCGTCACTCTGCACCTTAGCCCGGTCACGCGCCGGTGACGAAATGACCACCATAGGAAATCCCTAGTTCCTCACATTTTCTCTGTTGCCACAGCTCAGCGAGCCGCCGTTGCGTTGCCAGGCGCTAAAAAAGCTCGCCGGTAACATTTGCTCCTGGCCGAGCTTTCGGCTGACCGGCCGGGAGTTTCCAGCTGACACGACAGTCAGAGGAATAGGACGCACTTAAAAGAGAATTTAAAACCCTAAGGTCTAAAATAAAAAGTGTTAGACTTACAAGTGGGCCAGGGACCCAAACTTAATACTAAAACTATTCGAACTGTAAAGAAAACTACTTTCACACGTGGCTAAGGACCGCGGGTTCATTTTGGAAACCCTAAGGGCCTTTTTGCATATTTGGGGGCCCCGCTCTCCCCCCCCACTGAACCGTGGGGGGACACGACTGATAAAAATCTGAAAAAATAAAAGAAAATACTAAAATGGCTTTATTATTTTCACTGAAAAATATGGCAAACTTCAGAAATTCATATCTAATCCATCTTAATCCAAATTGGGTGAAAACAACTTTGTTGTTTGGTAATTTTATTCTCTT
>RYFJ01003107.1:0-62911 GCA_003991445.1 Oryza meyeriana var. granulata | reverse complement strand
CACCAACATAATCGTTTAGCAATAAGGCCTCATCATGAAGCATATCTGTTTACCTCATCGGCTCCTGTTAGTAGCACCAGCGCTATAATTTCAACTCAGCCTGGGGCGGCTCCACATGGAGATGCTACTGTAGGAATTCATATCTTGGTGGTCAGTGCTGACTCATGTAGGCCTAAGCTATTAGTCGCATCGGCTCTATAAAAGGCGGGAGAAGAGAAGAAGATTCCTTCATCTTCCGCAATATCAGCAATCGCTTCGTCTCTATCCTTCGCGCCAACCTCTTTTCGCCCCGCTGCGGCCTAGAGTTAGCTGCTGGCTTGTTTCCCGGGCCACCCGAACTAGGCGATTTCCAGTCCGCTTCGTTGTTCCAGAGCCTCCACTCAAATCGTTTGGGGCCCCCAAATCTTTCCGACTCCCAATCAATGCCGAAAGCTTCGGATCTTGCGGGTGCGCCGGGGAAATGCTGGGCTGACTTCGGATTTGCGCAGGTGAAAACTGAGGCTGCTGGAGTTCATTGAAGTTGCCCAGTCAGGAGGTATCCGTTGGCGGCCGCTAAAGGTGAGTCGGTCGCCAAATCCCCAATCTGGTGAAACAGTAGTTTTGACTCTTTTTCGATCGGGGTGTGCCTTCCTCTGTCTGATTTCTTCCGGCCGCACTCCTTTGAAATTCTATGGCTGGAGTTGGTGAATTTGAATTCCCAACTCGATTCTGCAAATCTCCATATTTGGTCACTCTTTGCGAGTGTTTTTTTGGGTGTGAACCCCATTTGTAATTCTTCAGGCTTGTTCCACATCAAACCCTATGCCCTCCACAAATATATATCAACGTATTGGGGGCGGCCGGTCTATAGTTGAGGAGTGGGGAAAGAAAACATATCTTGATCTCCCCTTGAATCCTCCTTGAAAGTTGGCGACAAGGAGTGGTTCTATTGCGCAGATCTGGCTCCCTCCTTGCGTCCATTTCACCGGCTTGCCGCCAGTAGTTTTAACCAAGTTGGTTGGCAGAACCAACTATGACGAGAATGGGGCAAGTGCAGCCAATTGTGGGGGAAATTAGATGACCTCAAGAAAGCTGGCCTGACTTGTACTTGGGTGGCTCGTCGCTTCCTATACTCGGTGCATCTCAACCGCTAAAACTGAGGAGCGCATTTGGCTGGGCTTTAAGGGAAAAATGATCCTGACAGAGTGAGCAAACGAGCTCGGCTAACAAGCGCACGGTGACCGAGACCCTGTTCGGTTACTTCTCTGAAGGGGTGATCGCGACCGAAGACGATAATCGGCCGGGTCATGGTTATAGCTTCATTCGGCCCGTACCAAGGTAATATTTAACCTTCTTCCGTGACAAACACCTATGGGCCTGTATGTATGATTGCCCGGCATTGTATGATGTAGTTTTGGATTCTTCTGTAGTGGTGCGAAGGAGTGTTTGATGAGGACTCGCGCCTGTTGTTAGCCGTCAATCAAAGAAGAGCCTGAGGAGCCCCTCTGCTGCCCAACTGACTCCAGGATAGCGGGGAAGAGGCCCATTCTGTACCGGGGCGAGGGGGCCATGACGACCGTGCGCCATGGCAGGAAGCTTGAAGATAAAGGACAACACCGTCGCCGCGGCACCCAGATGATCAAGTCCAGGTTGGGACTTGTTCGGCTTCCGAGCTCGACATTGCCAAGCCCGGCAAAAGCACTGCCGAGTGCGCGATCCGAGCGGGATCCGCCAAGCACACGGGTGCCCGAGTTGGCTAGGGGGGGGGGGGGTGCCCTCAACGGGGCCGCCTCCAGCTGCCACGTCTCCGCCGACTGATTTGCCAGCCGGCCGACAACCAGAGGTAGCGCTCCACCAGGACCCAGGATCGCCCGGCAGGAAGCTAAAAGTTCTCCAAGAGGTATGCTGCTCCGGATCTTCTAGGATTCTTGTCTGTTGCAGTAATACTTTGATGATTGTCTTGTGATGCAGGAAGCGTGCCGACAGCGGTCGATCTTAAGGAGACCACCCGACCGCGGGTTCCCCTTGAAGAGCCTGCCCCAGCCGAACCGGCACCCGCAAGCACACCCACTGAGCCGAAGGCCGGCCCAGTCACGGAGACTGAGGTGGTCCCGACTGCGGGGCCACAGTTGCCGCCCGACCAACAGGCAGTTACTGAGGCTGCTGCCCCAGCCCCTGAGTCGCTGCCTGCTGTAGGTTGGAGCCCCCAAGTTGATTCCTGAGGCCGTGGGGGACGCCGGCGTGGGGGCCAGGACCCCGTCGCCGTCGTGGTGGTGGTTGGTGGTCGTCGTCATCGGCCGCCGGAGATCCCCAGGACCTTCCTCAGATGAAGCTCCTCCGTGTAGGCTCCCTCGGACGTTCACCTGGACAGCGCCCGACGGAACTGTGAAGAGTTTCAGGCTTGATGAGGCCACGGCGAGAAGGGAACGTGAAAAGCTTTGCTCTGCGCCACCATCACCGGTCCCAGGGAGTTGGGGTATGATTCTTGTGGCAGAGTCATGGTAGTCTTCTTGTTTTTGACGTCTGACTCCACTCTTGGCTTATTCTTTCCTTGAGCAGAAAACTTGTCAATCGCCAATAAGGAGATGAGCCGAGATCTTGGTCTGAAATGGGCCCCCCATCTCACGGAATTAGAGCAGCTCCTGGCAATTGAAGGCCAAGATGGAGGAGCGCCATGCAAGGAGGGGAAGCTTGGGCTGAAGGATGCCGCCACCAACTCAGGGATGAGCAATTCCGGGCCCAAGCTGCGAAAGATTAGAGGTAAGTCCCCCGAATGCATCTTCCCGATTTGAACTCTTGATGTACTTTCTCCAGCGCGCGTTGTTCCCAACTGCCCCAGTGGCTGTGTCTTGGCCGCACAGTCGACGTTCTTGACTAATCAGTCATGTAGCCATCGAAGCCGAGTTAAAGACCTGGACAGAGGGGGAAGCCTAGTTGAAGAAGGCGGAAGAAGCCAGAGCCGGGCTTGAGAAGGCCAAGGCCGACCTGACAAAGGCCAACGCCGAGCTTGAAGCGGGAAATGGCCGAACTGGAGAAAACTGTAGCCATGTGGGAGGCCGACTACGAAAGTAAGTCCCCATCCTGACCATGATCTTAACCAATCCATTAGTCATTCCATCTGCAACCGAGCCTGACAAGTTTACTTGCCGGTGGACCTGGACAGACATGAGAGCCAATGTCCAGGCCCAGTATCGGTTCTACACAGAGGAGATAAGGGTCATCAGGGAGTCACGGGAAGGCCTTGTCGGGTCCGTGAAAGGGCTCGTTGACCTGATAGATCCTAGCCATGTGGGAACCAGTTGCAGCAGGATCCCCCAAATAGAGGCGCGTCTTGAGGATGCACCGAGTGCCTTGAAGAAGTACTCAGATGAGCATGCCATTGCCGGCGTGGCCCAAACCCTGGCGATGACCAAATCCATCTACCCGAGGGCAGACATTGAAGCCACTGGGGAGGGGTTTGCCGAGGAGACGATGCCCGAGGAGGCGCTATAGCTGATTGCTTGGGTGAAGCCGACTGCTGAGATAATTGCCTGAGACCTGGGTTTGTAGGGGCAATATATTATGTAGTCGGTATGTATAAACTTTTGTGGAAAACATGTGTAAATATATGTGCACTGCCGCCAAGCTTATCACTCAGTCGTCATTAGCTTTACTTGACCGTGTAGTTTACACCGAGTTAGTCTGTCAGAACTTAATAAAATCGTTCAATGTAAGAAACTGTACTCGGGCAAACGCGACAGTCGTAGTAAAGCATCGTAACTGGAGTAGGATAAGCTCGTATATTATTGACAGAAAACATATATACATGCAGCCCCCGACTCACTACTCGGTTGATATAAGCGGCGTGGTGAGTCAGAGAAACTGTACACATGAAAAATTATAAAACTCAGGTGTAGAAAGGACGTAGCTGTTCTATGTTCCATGAGTTGCTGATGAGAACACCGTCTTCGGTCTTCAGTCGGTAGGCACCTGGTCGCATGACCTCGGCTATAATGAATGGCCCTTCCCAGATTGGGGATAATTTGTGCCTGTCTTTGGTGGTTTGTATTTTCCTCAAGACGAGATCCCCGACCAAAAAGGCGCGGCCACAGACATTGCGGTTGTGTAGCGACGCAGGCCTTGAAGATACCTTGCCGACTGATTATTGCGATGTCCCTTGCTTCTTCCAACTGATCTAGCTCGACAGTCGGTATTGTTTGAGAGACGTTTCTGAGTAAGCCCGGACTCGCGGAGAGCCGAACTGTGACTCTGTTGGTAGCATAGCCTCAGCACCGTAGACCAGGAAGAAAAGGGATTGCCCTGTTGCCCGACTAACCGTGGTTCTATGAGACCAGAGAACAGATGGGAGTTCTTGTACCCACCGGCCCGCGTATGGTTGTAGTCGGTCGAAAATCCTGGCCTTGATGCCTTGTAAGACCATACCGTTGGCTCGTTCGACCTGCCCGTTGCTCCATGGGTGTGCCATGGATGCATAGCAGATCTTGATGCCGAAATCTTCGGAGAAGTCTTGGAATACACCGCCCGTGAACTGAGTACCGTTGTCGGTGATGATGCGGTTAGGAACCCTGAATCTGTATAGTATATTCAAGATGAAGTCCTTTGCTCGTGCCACTGTTATAGTTGCAACGGGTTTGGCCTCAATCCACTTGGTGAACTTGTCAACTGCGACGAATAGATATGTAAACCCTCCTGGCGCTTTCTTGAAAGGCCTGACCATGTCGAGCCTGCATACGGCGAATGGCCAAGAAATAGGGATAGTTTGGAGTTCCTGGGCTGGGAGGTTTGTTTGTCTTGCATAGAATTGACAACCCTCGCACTTGCGAACAATATCCGTGGCGTATGTTACTGCTGTGGGCTAGAAAAATCCCTGCCGGTAAGCCTTTTCGATTAACGTCCTGGATGCGGCATGGTTGCCACATATGCCCGAGTGGATCGACTGCAGGATCTGCTTGCCCTCCTCGGTGGTGACACAATGCATGAGGATACCGGATGCGCTCCTTCGGTACAGGTCTTCTCCGACTAGTAGGAAGCTTTTGCTTCGACGCTTGATCTGATCAGCTTGACTGTGATCTTCTGGGAGTTCGTCGTCCAGGAGAAATTTGACAATAGGAGTCCACCAGTCTTGACATATGTGCAGCACCTTCTCTATAGCCGGGGTAGGCTCGCCTCCCGACTACTCCGGCGCCGGTTTCTTCTTGACTGATGACTCCATGAGTTGCTCGACGAAGATTCCAGTCGGAACCGCTTCTCGCTTGGATCCCATATTTACCAGCTCGTTTGCCGCGTCGTTGTATTGACGCAGGACATGTGTTATTTCCAGCCCGTCAAACTTGTTTTCCAGCTTGCGAACCTCCTGATAGTATGCCGCCATGGTGTCATCAAGACAAGTCTAGTCTTTCATGACTTGGTTCACCACAAGTTGAGAATCCCCGCGCACAACCAGTCGATGTATGCTGAGTGATATAGCGATGCGGAGCTCGTGGATGAGTGCCTCGTACTCGGCGATGTTGTGGGAAGCTGGGAAGTGGATTTGTAGAACGTACTTTAATTTTTCACCGGTGGGGGACATCAATATGACTCCAACCCCGGCGCCGCCGATCCGTAGAGAACCGTCGAAGTACATTGTCCAGTACTCTGGCTTTGCTGTTGGTGTAGGCAATTGAACTTCTGTCCACTCGGCCACGAAGTCGGCTAGAGCTTGTGATTTAATTGCTGTCCTTGGCTGGAAGGTGATATCGTATGCCATCAACTCGTGTGCCCATTTAGCGATTCGGCCGGTGGCCTCGCGATTATGAAGGACATCCCTGAGTGATAACGCTGTGACCACCGTGACTTGATGTGCTTGGAAATAATGTACCAGCTTCTAGACTGTGCTGAGTAGGCCATATAACAGCTTCTGGACCTGCGGAAATCTCGTCTTTGAGTCGGCAAGCACCTCGCTGACAAAGTAAACTGGCCATTGTATTTTCTGGATGTGACCCTATCCGGATCGCTCGACCACCAGCACCGTGCTGACTACCTGAGTGGTTGCCGCCAGATATAGCATTAGCGGTTCTTGGGGCATAGGTGACGCAACACGGGAGGTGATGTGAGAAGGTTGTTTCAAGTCTTCGAAGAGCTTGTTTGGGCGTCTGGAGTCCATTGTGAAATTGTCGCCCGTTTTTGAGTAGCTTTGGAGAAGGGCATACCCCATTCGCCCAGTCGAGAAATGAATCGCTGAGTGCCACCACGCAGCCTGTAGCTTCTGGACCATCCTCTGGTAGTCGGGGGAGCCATGTTCATGATGGCGTTGACTTTCTTCTCCGGGTTTGCCTCGATGCCACGATGTGAGACGATGAAGCGAGTAACTTGCCGGATGGGCACTGTCCCGAAGGCGCATTTTTTCGGGTTCAAACTTCATCTTTAAATCGTCGAAGACTTTGGAAGGTTCTTCTAGGTCAGCGATGAGGTCATCTTTGGACTTGGTTTTGATCACCACGTCGTCGACGTAGGCTTCCACGTTGCACCCAATCTGAGTGTGCAGACACCGCTGAATTGCCTGTTGATAGGTTGCTCCAGCATTTTCAGACTGAACGGGCATTGTGATGTAGTAGTTAATGCTCCGAACGGCGTGATGCAAGGATATCTTTAAGCAGTCTTCCTCCCTCAGGCTGATTTGATGGTATCCCGAGTAGCAGTCGAGAAAGTTGAGTAGGTCGCACCCGGCCGTGGAATCAACCACCTGATCTATCCTGGGGAAGACCAAATAGGTCCTTGGGGCACGCCTTGTTGAGATCGGTGTAGTTGACGCACATGCGCCATTTACTGTTTTTCTTCCGGACCAGAACTGGGTTTGCCAGCCAGTCCGGGTGATAGACCTCCTTGATGAACCCGGCTGCGAGGAGCTTGGTGATCTCCTACCGGATAGCATCCTTACGGTCTTGAGCGAAGCAGCGCAGCCGTTGCTTGACTGGCTTGGTGTCTGTCTTCACGTTGAAGGGCATGCTCGATCACCTCCCTTGGTAACGCCTGGCATGTCGGGACGGTTTTCCACGCAAAGATATCCTTGTTAGCTTGGAGGAAGGTGACGAGCGCGTCTTCCTATTTGGGGTCGAGTCCGGTCCCGACTAGGGCTGTCTTGGAGGGGTCGGAAGGGTCTAGGGGGATCTTCTTCGTGTTAGAGTCCGCTGAAATTCCTGACTTTGGCGCCTTTTTTGCCGGAACTGGATCTTGCTCGACTTCAGTTGTGGCGGCTTGCCGAATGCTGTTGCGCCCGACTGCCGCCTCTTGTAATTGAGCCAATTCGCAACTCTCCTTGTTGTAGGTGAAGGCTTGCTTGATGTCGCTACGGAGGGAGAGGACTCCTGCTGGCCCAGGCATCCTGAGCACCATATATGTATTGTGTGGTATCGCTATAAATTTAGCGAGTGCCGGTCGTCCGAGTATCGCGTGCACGTGGTCTCAAAGTCGGCGACCTCGAAGCAGACGATTTCCATCCGGAAGTTATCCCGCGTGCCAAAGGTTACTAGCAATGTGATCTGCCTAAGTAGAGTTGATGACAGGCCGGGAATTATCCCGTGGAAGGGCGCAGTACTCGGCCGTAGTTCTGAATGAGGGATTTTCATCTCGTCCAAAGTCTTGGTGAATAGGATGTTGAGCGCGCTACCTCCATCGATGAGGGTTTTCTTCAGCCTGATGTTTCTGACGACCGGGTCCAAGACAGTGGATAAGTCCGGGTGAGAAACCCGATCTGGATGATCTGCACGATTGAAGGTAATGGCCACCTCTGACCAGCGCAGGTACTGGGGGGTGTCCGTCATAGAGACCGTGTTGATATCGCGTGCTGATAGCTTCTGTTTGCGCTTGGACTCGTACGCGGATGGCCCTCCGAAGATATGGTTGAGCTTGGCCTGAGGATCTTGGAAATTGTCAGCCGGACCCTGATTTGGCTTTTCTTTGTCCTTGTCGGCGCCAGATGATGAAGCCTGCTCGGAGGCAAACTTCTTAAGCATGTAGCAATCTTTGGCCGCGTGCTTGCCCTTGGGGTGGAAGGGGCATGGCCCGCTCATGACTTTCTAGTAGTCATTATTCCGCTGGGGCCGCGACCGAGTGCGCTCCACGTTTGCCACCTCGTTGTCTGACTTCTGCTTGCGGCTGCCAGACTTGTTTTGAGACGGCTCGTTGTCGGCTTTCGCCTTCTGGTCTTTCTATCGGGACTCCTTCTTCCCGTCGAGGGCCTCTGCGACCGCTTCAGCCGAGTCGGCGTATTTGTTGGCCATGTAGAAAAGAGCCCGGACAATGGGTGGTGGCTTCCGAGTGAACTTCGCGATGAACGGGGCGTCCTTTACTCCCTTGCGGAAGGCGGCGATGACAGCCTCGTCGCGGATCATTGGGATCTTGTTGCGCTTCTCAGAAAACCTCTTGATAAAATTCATGTAGAGACTCGTTCTTCTTCTGGTGTAGTTGAACAGATCGTGCTCAAAAAGATGGCCTCTCGTAGGTCCCTTGGAAGTTGGTGATGAAACTGCTCCCTGAGTTCTCCTAGGACCGACGACCGCCTCGGGAGCCCAGTCAGCCATGTCCTCGCCGAGTCAGCTAGCGCGACTGGGAGGTAGTTGGCCATGGCTTTGTTGTCGCCCCCAGCGGCTCGAACTGCTAGGGTATATACGGTGAGCCAGGACTCAGGATTTGTTTTGCCGTCATATTTTTCAATCCCTGTGGGTTTAAAACCAGTCGGCCAGTGGACGTCCTGTAGCTCCCGAGTGAAAGCTGGGATGCCTTCGTCTTCGTGGGGGCTCGGGCTTCGACCACGGCGGTTGAACCACTCGTGATGGAGACCGAAGCGCTTGTTTTCATCCTCCAGTCGGCGGTGCTCGTCTTCGTGTCGTTCGTGGCATCGGGCGTTGATAGTGTGGCGAAGGTCATGTTGTAGGCGCTCTTGGAGGTCTTGATTAGGCCGGCGATCATACTGGAGACGTCGTCAGATGTCATTGCTGAGTGTGGTTTGCCTAGACTCCTCGCGTGGCCGACTTGAGCCGGCCGCCCGACGCCGTGCAGATGTGGATGAGCCTGCTGCTGGAGATCCCGACCGGTTAGTCGGTACCACAGTGTCGCCCGACTGCTGTTGATGTTGCTGGCAGGCGGCAGCCATGATCATCGCCTTGATCTTGCGATAGTTGGGGTGGCCTGGTGATCAGGCCCGAGCTGAAGCCGTGTCCAGCAAGGTTGCGGCGGCCCACAACATTCTGTTGTGGGCATGACGAAGACGTCGTGATCGCCGACTTTAGTCTGGAGAATCTGCTGCTAAGTTGTTCGCCCAGCCTTGCGTAGCTCGTCATTGCGAGCCTCGCGGTCAGCCTCCTCCTGCTGTCACAGTCGGCATGTCTCCTCCTGTTGCTCTTCTTGTAGTCGGCGCACCTTGGATGGTGGTGTTGAAGCCATGAAGACCTCGCGGGGAAGGAAGAGACTCGCCAGACTGGAGTCCGAACTAGCGTTCGAACCATTATCCGACTTGGAGTCAGACTCCGAGTAGTTTATCGGAGTAAGAACGACCCCAACCTCTCTAGATCCAATCTGAAACGGTGCTTGGCCGTGTCCAAACTGAATCGCAGGAGATTGGGTCTGTGGTGCGGGATGTAGATCCGCAGTGTCGCCGAGTCGGTGTGGGACATTGATGATCTCTCCCCTTCTCGGCCCAACCCAAGCTGGCTCAAGGCCTAGTGCAAGTCGGACACCGGAGGAGAGAGTTGTCCCCATACTCAGCGAAGTGAAGGACTACCGGAGTAGATCATTGAAGGAGATCACGGCGTCTTGTGGGCCGACTAGCGCAACGTCAGCTGGTTCCTTAGCCAGCTGGATTGGATCTGCCTTGGCCAAGGTAAGGTTACTGATCTGGTCGGCGATAAAATCGAGGCTTCCAAACGAGATAATGTCTCCAGGAGAGAACTTGTCACCGTCGATCGTGTTTGCTGGATCCATCGAGCTTGTAGATGTAAAACTCGCCGGAGCCCCTACCTAGCGTGCCAACTGTCGATGTTTTACACCGGCAATAGAACTATAGGGCTACTCGGCAAGGGGAAACTCGGTGGACTGCAGAGGAACACAAAGAGATTTTATACTGGTTCAGGCCCTCGATGTGAGGTAATACCCTACATCCTATTGTGGTGTTATTCCTCTGATGGGCGGTATTGATCAATGATCTTCCCGTGCCCTCATGGGGCACCCTGCCTCCCTTTATATACTAGGGGACAGGGGTACATGATAAGGATCCCAGCCGGATACAACCAAGGGATTTCCTTCTTAAGGATAGAAGCTTATCCGACTAAGACTCTGTTTTCCTTATCGTAAAAGGTAAGGCCTGCCGAGTGCTATCTCATCTCTAATTATATGATTCGGCCCATCCTCTATCCGAGTGGCCCACATGTTGTGGTGAGGTACCCGGGGCCCATGGCCTCCACACTACCCCAGGCTGACCCAACTCCATCACGCCCATCCTCACCATCGGTGCCTAGGAGAGGGAGAAGAGATGCTACAACCCTAGCCGTTGCCCACGCTGGCTTGTGGAAAGTACAAATAATTGCCCAAGAGGTTCCCGCGAACTGGTTCTTAATTGTCATGGGTGCGACCAGCAAAACCATGCACCCACAACCCACCATTTGAGTCAAATTTTAGTAATTTAATAATAATATGACCAATGTTACATTTCCCGACATAGAGTCAAACCATGAATGTAACTGATAATATTTAATTCCCAAATGAACTAATAGTTTCTAAGCATGGCTAAGCATCCTAAGAATAATATTCTAATCATGTTGTTACCCAGGTGACAAGGAACAAGGTTCAACAACTAAGGCATAATCTTAGCGGTCATAATCCATACCACATGAAATAATAAAAACATGCATGCTTATTTAAATAAACAAAACATTTTAGCAAAAAGTAGGTACAAAATGATCAAGATTATAGTGTGACTTACCTTGCTCTGGCTCGACGTACTCGGCTACTACCTCGTAGTACACGGGAGGATCGACGTCCTCGGATTCTAATACAGACAATGCATAAACAATTAAAAAAGTACATAAGGGCAGCCAGACATGAGCTGAAAATATTTTTAATAAATTTATGGCATTTTTTGGATTTAATGAAATTTGAATGGACTTAATCGGAGTTCGTATGAATTAGTTATGGATTTTAGAAGTTTCACTGTGATTTCCTATACAAAATCAATTATTAACCGATTTATAGCGCAATTTAACGAACTAATGCGTCAGCGGACCACAGGGACCGGCACCGACAGGCAGGACCCACGGGTCAATGGCGCAAGAGGACGGCGCATGGTGGACTCGGTCCACGTACGCGGGAGCGGCACGGGCGAGCGGGAACGGTCCCGATCTGCCGAGGCAGATCAAACAGCTCCAGCCTATATGGGAACGAGCCCCGCCAGTGCACGCAGTGCGGTGAAGGCGCACGCAGCCCAATGGTCACCGCCGGTGACCATCTGGCTCGTGCAGAGGGCAGTGGCGAGCGGTGGACGAGATGAGGATGGCGGCCGAGTGCTCACCGAGGGCTTGTGGCGACCATAGTGCAGCAACCGACGGCGAACAGAGGGAGCTGGCAGCAGCCGAGGTTCAGGATGCCTGTCACAACCCTAGATTAAATCTCAGGTAATTGGTGTTTTTGCTTTGTCATTAGAGTGCACAATTTAGTTTTTGCTTTGTCAATTCATGTAAATTAAAGTGGCTTTAATTAAACCCTAATCGGCAGAAACCAAACCTTACCAAAATGTGCATCAAAGTAAACAAAAGCATATATGAGAAATAATTTATTCAAATATTAGTTTATTTATCATGAACCAATATAATTTTTGCAGAATTTATTTCAATAGTTCGACCTCTTAAAAATTCAAACGAGTTTCAGCCTGGATCCTTTTCTTTGACCTATGCACTTATATAATCTAAGGATTTTCAAAAGATGTTTGGTTGGACCTAAAATCATGGAAAAATTCCTGTAAACACTATCTCCCATACTTAATCCACTGTAAATTTTACATGATTTTATCACTTCAATAAATGGATCAATGAAATCCCTCAAATCAGCAAAACCAGGAAGCTAGCTGAAATAAATTGGTTGAATTCTAAAATTCACCGAATAAAAATGAAGATTAATTAGGCAGTGAAATTCTACCAACAGGTGTTTCAACAAGAACCCTACCATTAGTATTTTTGGTTCAATTTAATTCCCAAAGAATTCACATAAAATGATAGGAGCAAAGCCCTAGGGACATAAATTAAACTGCAGAAAAACTGGATCAATCCCCCTATTTTGCAATTTCACCACATATAAACCAGACCTCTTCTAACCACGAAATTTGGCCAGCAGGTTAAACACATCTTTCTCTATCTCCAATAATTTTCCCATAATTTATATCCCTTATTAACCTACTGAAATCACAGATGCAAGACAGGTGTCCATACAGCTCACAACACTTAGTCTCTAGAGATTTCTCCTCTCTATTTCACTTCCAGGTGGACCCCACAGCCCCCTGGCCCACCTGTAAGCCATAGCACAGCATGGGACAGTGTGATTCACCAACATTTCTACCCATACTCCTCTCTCTTTCCTAGGATTTCATTACTTGATCCCACAAGACATAGAATAAACCTAGCCAAACATGTGTAGAAAAGTGTTGTCTTACATGTGGGACCCACCCTAGACACTGTAGAGCTGGAGCCACCACAATTTGCATGAGCTAACGTGTCAGCACCTCCTTTCTCTCCCTCACACAGCACACAGAGACATAGATATGAGCATAGCACCGGGAAAACCTCGACCATTTCGCTCCAATTTTCGCTAGTCACCTCTCCTCTTCCTCCTCTCCACGTTCCACCAGGAGAAAACCAACGGAGACCCCAAGGATCACCGGCGGCAGCCTCGTCCACCCTGCTGCCGAAGGTGTTCGGTTGAGCCCGAGCTAGATCCGGTGAGCTCCACCCTTTCCTGACCACAAGAACACGATGAGCACATCCTAATCATTCCATTTTTGTATTGCAAAACCCTACGATCACTGGTCGAAGCAGCTGCGTCACCGCAATGTTCTGTCTCTGTGCTCCAGCGCCACCGCCGGCGTCGCCTCACCGTCCCAGCCGATCCAGTACACCGCCGACCGAGCCCTTGCGCCCACATCGTCACTGCACCTCCAGGAGACCGCCGACCAGAGGAATTGAGCTGCAAAGCCCCGAGCGAGGTGATCGGCCATCATCTTCTTCCTCTCCAGCCGCCCATCGCCGCTTTCGATTCGCCTCAACCAGTGAGCCATCTTCCGATTCCTCGCTCTCTCACCATCCCTAGAGGTCCCTAACGTTATAGACGTCTTACTTTGGTCTCAGATCAACCGAATCAAGCCACTGCTGTCGCTCAGTGGTTTTCCACCGCCGCCGGACTATTTCCGCCGTCATCGTTGCTGTCCCAGCCTCGCCAAGACCAGCACAACCCTCAGTAAGCCTTCTGGTACCCCTTAAACACAGACGCATGCTTTGGCTCAGCCAGTTTAAGCCTGTAGGGCAATTTGCCTCGTCGACCCGAAGTGCTTCACCGCTTGCGCAACCGCTGTGCCTAGCTCCGGCCACCATCGGCAACGAGGCCACCACCTACAGCTTTGCCCGAGACTCCTCTTCGTTTTCTCTTTTGGCCACACCGGCAACCGAGCCGCCATTCGCCGCCGGCACCGGCGAACAGAGCCGGCGGCCCAGGCCGCCTCGCCCTGCTCTGCTTTGTCTCTATGCCGCGCTGGCCCCACCTGTAAGAGAGAAAGAGAGAAAAAGAAAATCCGAGAAAAACAAATATTTGATTTATTTTGTAACAGAAAAATGGGTAAACTTCAAAAATACATAAGAAATCCATCTTAGCACATTTTTGAGTGAAACCAATTTTGTTAGTTCTATAAATTTGTGAACTTTAATACTGTCCAATAAAATCTCCCAATCCAGAGATGCAATTGACCTGGTTCTTTCTCCTAAAATCTTGTTAGGACATGCCCTACCTACTGTATTTATCTCAGATTTTATTGATCATTTTTGCATGAGCATATTTAATTGATTCTTATTTGTATATTCGCTTTTATCGGTAGATTCAGACAATTCGGAGTACGTGGAGCAAGAACCAGAGGTTGAGTGTGACCACTCGCTGCAGCAAGGCAAGCATCTAGAGCAAGCATCTAAGTATATTGAACCTATATTTTCAATAAATTGTTTTGTCTGCAAAAGCAATATCTATATGCTTGTTTCGGTCTTTTTAAAATGGAAAAACGGGTAGAGTCAATACTACCCAATTGAATGCATTTCCGTTCCTTGATTGTTGATTCCATATTTATACCTTGTCACCCCTGGTTAAGGACTTTGGGATACTTTTATTTTACCGAATGCTTAGCCATGCTTATCTATAGACTTAGAAAAGTCCGATAGATGGAGCTATCGGTTCAAAACTAGTTTAAAACGAATGGATGGGTTAAAATCTGACAAGAATAACCTCTGATTAATAACTAAGAAAATATTTGACTTGGACGGATGATAGGGCGATGACGGGATGGTGTTTTCCCGATGCATGTAGCTCCGTCTAGGTCGTTAAGGACCAAACATGTTGACATCTATTCAAGCACCCTACGTACTTCCACATGCCGGGAATGAGACGGCTTGACTCAGTAGCACGGGAGGCTATGGCCATCTACGCCCGTCCGTCAGTCGTGAGGAGGGATTTCCTTTGGAGGGCCTCATGCGTGCTTGGTTTTAGCCGGAGGTGCCTCCCGCGACGGTGAGCCCGCCTTAGTCATCACACACGCACAACTAAGTCATCAGGGGCCCAGACGTGGTTTAGGTGGTTGGGGCAAAGCGTGCAAAAGCTTCTATTGTGACCTCTAGTCCGCACTCAATGTGTAGAGTGTGGGTACCGACGGGTATGGATCAAACTAGAGTGTAGCCGTTTGGCTTCTATCACATCGTGTGGGTAAAGATGTACACCTCTTATCAGAGTAAGAACTATTCGAATAGTCGTGTCCACGGTTACAGGACGACCGCTTGATGTGTTAGTTATTCATGTTAGCATCCAACTTGGGATATGTGGTTATGGGATTAGGTTGCTATACCATGACTTAGGATAGTCATGGATGGATGGGTTTATATAAAAGGCTTTGATGTTAAATATGACTTGGATTACACTACTAATTTTTTTACCCTATTACATCGGCACAATTTTGTTGAATAGGCCAAAATCGATGCAATACCTTGGTGTGGCATTAATTTCTTGTTTGATGCGAGCCGATGCAAGAAACCTTGATGCAATAGGCTATCGCATCGGTTTGCTGTGACCGGTGCGAGATGCTTGCTATTGCATCGGCCATCCGTTGTCTCTTGCATCGGATTAGTTTGATGCAAAATGGTTATTGCATCAAAATCGCGGTGATGCGAGATCGCTGTTGCATCGGCCATGTATGTCTCTTACATCAAAATAGAGTGGTGCGAAAGGTTATTGCATCAAAACATTGTTGATGTAATACATGTCATAAATTTGATGCAATAAGAATCCTATTGCAACGACTAACGTTCGGTGCAATAGATCATATCGCATCGACATTACGATCGGTGCAATACAACTTATTGCATCGCCGGTGAGGTTCAATGCAACATATACTATTGCATCGCCGTGAGGTTCGATGCAACAAATACGATTGCATCGACATTAGGTTCGATGCAACATATACTATTGTATCTATTTGCGGCACAGAAATTCACTAAATCACAAAATCCAATGGGACAAAAAGGCAATGATATTGATAACTTTGATCATCCATAGTTTGTACAATATATCAAAGGGCTTCCTATTTGCAAAGTTGAATCTGCATAACAGACTACTAACTTATAGAATTTAAACAAATATACATGACTCTATCAGGAAGGTCTTTGTTATTGCAGGAGGTTTGATTCAGTTCATCTTGCCAATAGTCCTCAAGGTTCATCTCCCTGAAAAAGTTATCAGTTGTATGCATCAAATATTACACCTAAACTAGACTACAAGTTTAGCACCAAACATTCAGGTAATGTTGTTATAACAGGAAAAAAAGATAAAAGAATGTGCAATTTATCAGTCACAAACACATATAAGGTAAATACCTCGACATCAGGAAGATCGCTAACACGAACAACCACATCATCGAGTGCAACCTTGTCGAACTTCGCTGTATAACTGAAATACCAAACCCAGCAAACAAAATCCTGCACTAGGTTCTGGTCCAAAAGGATCAAACACTACATCATCACTTACTCCTTAACCGCAGCGTCACC
Source organism: Oryza meyeriana var. granulata (assembly GCA_003991445.1). NCBI lineage: Eukaryota > Viridiplantae > Streptophyta > Magnoliopsida > Poales > Poaceae > Oryza > Oryza meyeriana. The sequence goes on along the minus strand of RYFJ01003107.1, from coordinate 46,622 downwards.
TCGCACCCACACATCTTCAACAATCGGATTCACCTAATCGCACAAAAAAAAGAGCAAACGGTTCTAAAACAATCGCACAACGCTGTACTGCCCATAACCATGAGTTCCTTATACCTCATCTTACCATGCCAAAAATGGAGGAGAAGTCGATGCGAGGGCGTGCCTTGAGGCCACTGACCTCAGAGTCACTGAGCTCGGATAGCCTGTAGGACTTCATGGCTGCACAGCTGATGGTGCTCAACCTCAGCTGGGACCTATTAGGGAGCGGGGTGTGGAGAGAAGACGCGAGGGGAAACGCCCTGCCCGGCCGCAAGCCCAGGCTCATCTCTAGCTCCTACTCCCGGTGGTCAGCGGCTGGACTAACTCCCAGATTTTTTTTTTGGAGAAAAACTGCCATTAGTATTAAGGTTCAAGCTTCCAGATCTAGAAGAGAAGATAAGGCTAAGACAAATTCGAAAAAAGGTGTGGGTAGAACTGGAGGGATGAGAAAGAAAGAGGATGTGCGTGCGTCGGCACCGGTGCTCACCGGAGGCGGAAGCTCGCGGGATGGATGGAAACCGGCACAGGCGGCGCGGGGGGCGAACTAGCGAGGATACGGGGGGCAAAAATGATGACACTGACGGCGAGGAGCAAGCGACGGCAACGGCGGTCCATGGCGCGACGACGGTGTCCAGTGGGGCAGGATGACGTAGCAGAACGACGGCAACGTGGCTGCAGCACAGAGACCCACCGTGGTTGGTGAGGGGCGGCGACGCACTGGAACCGAACGACGGCGACAGGGAGCTCGGCGGTGAGGAGGGGACGGCGAGCTCCTCGGGTTGAAGACGATGGCAGCGCTCTAGCGGCGGTTGGCGTCGAGGAGGGGTACGCTGAGGAGCTGCTCAACGCGGCGGAGGCGGTGGTGAGGTCGCGGCGACCCGGTGCGGCTCGGGGCGGCGCTGGATCGGCGGGCGCCGCGAGGGTGGCGCAGGTGACTGGCGGCGCGACAGTGAGGTGGCGAGGAGGCGCGGGCGTCGGCAGCGAGGCCAGGTGGCGGCGGTTTTGGGCGTGTGGAGCAGAAGGGCGGTGGCGTCGCTATTTACAGGAGGGAGGAGGCACGGTCATCATGGCGACATGGGTGCGATGTGCCAAGAAACGCGGCAAGCGTGGGAGCGTGGGGCGCGGACCGGGTCCGGGGCGGCGCACAGCGGTTGCAGGGCAGCGAAGGCCGATGTGGAAGAATTGTATGAACTAATGGATGCACTATGTGCTGGTGTTTCCTAGTTTGTAAGACCTAATGGAAGCACTGTATGTGCTGGTAGATTGTAAGACCTAATGGAACCACTATATATGTATATATGCTATTGCCTGGTAGTTTCCATGAATTAGTGTCTTATGAGTTATTGTCTGCAAAGCTCTTATTTTATATGGGAGTGCACTTTGAATTACTCTTATTTTATATGGGAGCCTCCAGAACCATTGACTGGACAACAGGTGTTGGAACAGTATGAAAGTTTTAGTCAAGTCAAATTTGGTCCCGATTCAAGAAAAAGGAAGCAGTGTGACGAAGAAAAAAGATGGCACAACTGGGGTAGAAGAGTATTTTTTTTCCAGCTTCCTTACTGGGAACATTTGCTTATTAGGCACAATTTGGATGTGATGCATATTGAGAAAAATATATGTGAGAGCATATTGGGCACTTTGCTAGAAGTAGAAGGTAAAGGTAAGGATAATGAGCAAGCTCGGCTTGACATGCAACATCTAGGGATAAGGAAGGATCAACATCCAGTGTTTGAGAATGGTAAGTTCACATTGCCACCAGCTTTGTACAAATTACAGAAAGAGGACAAGAAACTTTTATGCAAATTTCTACATGAAGTTAAGTTGCCTGATGGGTATGCTTCCAATATCAGGAGATGTGTGGATGAAAATCGATTGGTGTTGTCTGGATTGAAAACTCATGATTGCCATATAATATTCCAGAAACTTTTACCATTAGTATTATGCAACATTCTCCCTCAAGAAGTTGTTGTCCCATTGCTTGACTTGAGTAGGTTCTTCAGTTCGCTATGTTCAAAGGAGCTGGACAAAAAGGATATTGCTAGCATGAGTGATTCGATTAGGGAGACTCTTTGTAGCCTTGAGATGATATTCCCACCTGCATTTTTTGATATCATGGTACATTTGCCAGTTCATCTATCTGAAGAGGCTTCACTTGGTGGACCCATATGCTATAGATGGATGTATCTAGTTGAGAGATATCTGCGGACGGTGAAAGGTTATGTGAGGAACAAAGCACACCCTGAAGGCTCAATAGCAGAGGGATATATCACCGAAGAGTGCATGGCATTTTGTTCTTAGTTCTTCAAAGATATGCCGACTCGTCCAGAGCGTCATGAAAGCGCCGCATTGTCTGAACCACCATCTGGTCTGAGCGTCTTTGGTAGCCTTGACTATAGTAGGAAAGGCTTTAGTTTCGAGAAGTTGAATGACACTGAGTTGCTGACCATGAGGCACTACATACTGACAAATTGTGATGAGTGTGCTACTTTGCCTGAGTGAGTTAAATTTAACATTTCAGCTTGGTATTTATTTTGTTAAAATGAGATATTACTAATTCTTGCAATTTTGTTTGGGCTTCACACTGTAGTGAACATAAGGATTTACTGAAGAAATATAATCCACATAATGTTGAGAGAAGACACAGGGAGCAATTTGTTCGCTGGTTTGAGGACAAAGTGAGTTGCCAGGAAAATATTTTGTTCATCTTATGATCCACGTATTGAAAGCCATTTGAAAATAATATTTTTTCATCTTATAATATTTTGTTTAATCTAAGTGCAGACCAAAAAAGAATATGACCAAGGGAAAGCAAGTCAGTTGATTTATGACCTTTCTCAAGGACCAGATCATCGTGCTCGTGTATTCAATAGATGTGTCATCAATGGCTTTCTGTTTCGGACGGTGTCGGCAGAGAAACACTTGATCACACAAAACAGTGGTGTCCTTGTCAAGGGCGATGAAACTACGGGTAATATGGACTGGTATGGCGTTATTAACAAAATTATCTCTATACAATTCCCTGGTGGAAAGGAAGTGACTGTTACACGCGACCAGGGAGAGTTGATGAATTGGCGACGAACGGACATGGATGGGGAAACCATTGAACCTTCTATTATTGAAAATGCAATTGCTAAATCTGTACCAGAACCAATGGATGAAGACTACAGTGATGATGATAGAGATGATGTTGACACATATATTGACAATGGGGTTGTCGCACCTACAGTTGCCACAGACAATGAAGCTGATGATGATTTGTTTGTTTAAGTCTTGATATTCTACCTTCAAACAAGTTTTCCTATGTTGCACAAAACTTCATTAAATGACGTTTGAATGTTCTTGGCCGTGCTCAGAACCGCTGTTTTTTTTTTTGACAAGGAACGTAATTTTGTTTCATGCACAGTGAACTGCTAGTAAATGCCTGATCTGGTACATGCAAAACATGTGTGTGTGTGTGTGTGTGCAGTAGCTACCAGGTCTCAAATTTGTATCTTGCATTGCATTTGTGAAGCTGCCTGTTTGTGTGACTGTTAAAGCTTGCAAAAATCTGAAATAAGAGCAAGATGAGTATAATAATCACTTTGGAAGGCAGATAGTGATTCAATTTATGTACTCGTTGCAGCAACAATCACTAGCACATACTTAGTGTTTCCAAACACCAGCACATATAGTGCTCCATTACTTATTCCAAACTCCGAACACCAGCACATACGTAGTGGTATATTAAAGTGACGATCACCCACTACAAAAGATGACCACCAGGTCAGAGTTCCATTTCAGTATTGCAATGCACTACTCGCGAGCAGCCCCCTTGTTCTTCAAAAGGGGATACAGCACGCCGTCCCTGAGGTCAGCCCAGAACCTGTGATAGGAACCTGTTAACGCCAAAATTTGGCACGTATTTCTATCCTGTTCGGTTAAGGAAAGGACTATATTAGCCGGTGGAAATTTATCTGGAAGAGACCGAGTCTGGAAAGGAATCGTGAAGACCGCGCTATGGCAGTTAATTACCTTATCTATAAATTAGGTAGTTTTAATACTTTTTAGATAAAGCTGGTCTCGTGTCCGATCAGGGCTTGTTAGTTTTCCTTTTATAGTTAGCAAACTCATGTTTCGTGTCCGATCAGGACTGTATCAACTCGGGGTATATATACGTATGCCCGGGGACCTTGTAAATCATCTCTCGATCAATCAAATTCGGCGCATCGCCACCCTTTACCAACGGGTTCTTGCTTCTCGAGCCGGGCTGCATCGGTTAGGTCCGAACTCCTGCGAGAGGGTAAGTCTCGTTACCCCAACTACCTATCGGCTAGGACTTCCTTGGTTAGGTCCAATATTCTAGTCGGTTCATGGTAGTCGGCTTACCACGGTGTATCTGCTCTGTCTACGGCTGCATCGGTTCGGTTCGATCTCTTAGGCCGATCAGGTATATCACATCACGCGTGCATAGTTTTCATCGATTTACTGGGAATAGTTTATCATCAGTTTGTGCTGCATCGGCTGGGTCCAACCTACTAAACTGAGCGATAAGTTGTTCCTGTTAGGCCGATGGTTCCTGTGCAAGCGTCTTATCGGAATGTATAGCCGGTAAGTTATCATATACATCACAATTGCATTAGATTTATCGGCTCATTGAGGTTCTTTTATCATCATTAATCTGTGCTGCATCAATTAAGTTTGAACTACTAGATTGATAGTGATAGATTTACTCTTGCTGAGTCGATAGGTTTTATGCGATGTTCTATCGGAGTGCTTAGCCGATAGGTTACCTTTTAAAGCCGACTGTATGGTCTATTGATTATTATTCTGCTATCTATTTTATCACCGGCTTCCAGCCGATGGCTATGTGTCTTTTTGATAGTCAGCTAGCTTATGGTTCGTTTACATTACCATCGGCTTCTAGCCGATGTATCAATACATTGACATGCTACACTATCATCGGCCTTCCAGCCGATGCACTCGTTCTTATCGGCAGTCGGGCAGTCGGCTGGTTTATTCTCTGCTCATATTATCATCAAGCGCAGGCTGACTTGTTTGTCTATATCATCATCGGTTTCTTAGCCAATATACAAGTGCTGGTGGTAGTCGGACACAAGCGAGAACCCGGGCGCGGGTACAAGCGAGGACTCGGGCACAAGCACGGGGGAGAACCCGGACGCGAGCACGGGGGAGGGCCCGGGTACGGGCATTACCTTCGATACAAGAGCTAGCGGCGATCGGTTGGAAGGAATCCGTATCGGCTTGCTGGCCGATTGGATCAGCGACCTAACTTTTCATCTCCTTGTCAATTGCTGGGTCAAATTGACTGGCACGCCCACGAACCTCAAAGATTTAGGACCTGCATTGGAGCTAAGCAGAACTCCCAGGCCTTCGCGTGTCTCCCAGACACCGAACGGCCCCTGGCGGGTTTTCGGCGTCAACAGAACCTTGTCCAAAGTATCATCCTGTTCTTGGTCGTTCGAAAGGTCCTCCTCGTAGAACGCATACGACGAGTCCTCCACGTCAATGTAATATAGAACCTTCATCAAAAAAATAGAGCAGTTAATTGGCACAGAATTACACTTTAAGATAACTACAAAATAGTTAACCGACAACTATATACTGCCATCAAAGGATACCCAGACGTGTTTGGACAGGTGTAGTAATAAAGAACATCACATCACTGCATAGCTAAAAAATGGAGTGCCTATATGAATCTACTAAATGGCGGTTTTTGGGCAGCCAGGGGGCAGCCTGCAAAATGTTTTTTTTCTTTTTTTGATATTTTTTTCTCAACTAGCAACTCGAGAATAGCAAAATCTCGTGAAGGTGCAGCTCAAACCGATGTAAGATGTGGCCTGTAGAAAATTGTCGAGGCCGCGGTAGACTTGGACTTCGCGACTGAAGACGCCGACTGCTCTACTTCCGTCCTCCCTGCCGGCCAACCGCGCCTCACCCGCCGCTCACAGATCCGCTTCCGTCCTCCTTGCCGGCCGACTGCGCCTCACCTGCCGGCCGTACACGCCCACGCTGCCACGCTACCACGATTGCCTGGTAGTTTCCATGAATTAGTGTCTTATGAGTTATTGTTTGCAAAGCTCTTATTTTATATGGGAGTGCACTTTGAATTACTCTGATTTTATTTGCATGATTGTTGTATGAACAGAATTAAAAGATATCTTTATTAGTCGGTCATGCATGTTTACTAAGACTAATTTTTCTCATAAAAATTCTCTCGCTCTCATTACATGGTTCAGTAGGTTGAAAACGTTGCATATTATCTATGTATAAGATAACTATGTATACTATGACCAATCTTTGCTAATGTCTTAGCATCTTGCAACGCAAAACTTTTGATGTAATAGTGGCAATGTATTGCATCAAAAAAATCCTCAACCAATGCAATAAAAAACACATATTGCAACAGAGTTTATCACAATCAAACCGTTGCAATAGTACTATCTACTTGCACCCATACTCTAGATCGGTGCAATACCACCTACATATTGCATCAAAAATCAACACTAACGCAACCAAATTTGTCCGATGCAATAATTTCTATCTATTGCATCTCTTGTTCGAATCCGGTGCGATAGATCATACCTATTGCATCAACATCACTTACTATCGCATCCAACTCCTTCTCGATGCAATAACGACCACCTATTGCATCAGATTTGCAACATTGATGCAATAGAAGCCAGCTATTGCATCATATTTGTGTTTTATGCAAAGAGAAGTGATGCAATAGGGTCAAAAATTAGTAGTGTTAGTCATGATAAATGGTATGCTTGTGTAGCATATATATAATTGGGCAATGGTGGCCCATGGATGATGATTAGAGCATGGCTTGTGCTTATTTTTACTTACATTTCAGAACTATAAGCTTGCTGTCCTAAATTTTCAGATTGAGCTATTTCACAAATGCTTATGTTTTAAATGTATTACTTGCTCAATAAAATCAGCTTTATGCAAAATCAGATCAACCTAGCCATACTCCTTGTTGTAGAGACTAGCGTTACTCCTTTGTTCTATTATTATTGTATAAGTCTAGCTGAGTACTTGTGTACTCACGCTGCATCTTTCAGGTGAGGATATCGACGACGCTGATGTGATCTACTATTATCCCGCTGAGGGTGGTGAGGATAATGTGTAGTTGAAGTTAAGTTCTGCCCCAGTTGGTTGCCTTGTGGGATGGGTATGGCACCACTGGTCTTATCCTTTATGTTGATATTCCGCTGCTATCTTTTGCACTACTCTGTGATGTATCAGGGTGTGTAAACCCTCTATGTAATATATATATAACTCTGCTGCTCGTTTATCCATATTTAGAGTACTTGTGATGTTTATCAATTGCTTGCGATGAAAGTGTGAAGTTAGTCACTTTCCTGGGGACTAGCTGAACATGATTATGAATTTAGAAATGATGAGATGCATGGACGTTGATTCAACTATAGACCATGTCCCCAGAAGTGTGTATCGTGTTTGGTCGCCACATTCGTGTGGTTTGACAGGCACACTTCATTGTTTGGGACTGGTGAATCAACTCTCCAAATATCTCTTTATTTCTGAATTCAGCACATTGGATTTGTATTGTGAGTGGGTAAAGATTATGGCAAGGCTGCGATGAGGATGGATGGTTACCGCATTTATTCGGTTTTTATTAGAGACCCCATCCATCTAGATATTTCGCGTTGTCATAATAATTACTCTCCATAATGCACTTCTGGGATGCCCACAGCGGTTGGTATCAGAGCAATACTGACTGTAGGCTAGAGTTTAGCTTGGTGATTGCAAAAATATTTGCGAAAGGTTCAAAATGAACTATTTTCGGAAAACCATTAGGATGTGTGATCCTTTTTGCTCCTCATCCCTTTCTAGTGTTCATCCTCACCTTACTCTAATTTAATCTTCCCACCTGGATCTGAATTTAATTGGCAACACAACTCCATTCTTCCCTCATTCAAATACTAGTTCGATAAAAGAAGCCGGTAAGTTGAGATTAAGAAAGTTCATTCTTATTTCACGTCTGAAACAAAATTATGTAATCAAGTAAATTACACTGACTCCTTACTGTTTAATAAGTTACCCATAAAAATCTTACAAATTCTGAAAGCCCACAACAAAATTTTAATACTCTATCTTTCCAAAAGACGTGTTCTGAAGATTCGGGAACAGCCAGCATTCAAGATTTTCTACAGAGAGTTCTACTTCTTATCTTACCTTGCCAATTTTTCTGGAGGTCACCAACTACATCAGGAAGCGTCACAAAAAGTTTCAAAAATAAATTTCATCTGTAGCTCCCTCTAAAAATTCATGAATTGGCTGCTGTCTGGCAGTCCTAAAAATTTCAGATTCTAGTCTTCAGAAGAATAAAATCTGTAACCATGAATAATACACCAAATAAATTGTTAAAGGGTACTCCCAGCTGAGAGACACTCGCTACAAAATTAGTTAGATATCTACTATGGCCATATGATTATTGGTTTAATTGGATCTTCGATCTTTCTTTTATTCCAATGGGTAGTTCACGATCCTAACTATCCTCTCGCAGGAATGTATTTGGTTCTGGTTGATTTTTGAGGTTCTTGCTCAGATTGTAGGAGTAGTGTGAGTTTACTTGGTTTTTCATTGGATCTTATTGAAATGCATCATAGCATGCTAGGCTAACTATATCGTCATTTCAGTGCATTTGGTGATTTCATTTGTAATAGTAGTTCTGTAATTTTGACAGTAGATTGTAGACTCACATGGGGAGCACCATGAATTAACCTTGAACTTTTAGACCAATACATCATTCAATAAAAATTCAAATAGAATACCTGGTCATGTCCTGAAATCTGTAATCGACATACTTCCTATTTTGTGTAAGTTAAACCATAGGTGATAAAATCCTGATCTTTTACCAGTAGCTCGTAGACTCCTCCAGTAAGCTTCATGAATTTCTTTGGGATTTTTAGATGACCGTATCATGATCAAATAATCCACACAGTAGATATGTTCAGAATCTGGAATCTGTAGGTTACCTACTTAATATATTAGTACAGCCCAAACCATGAGTGATAAAATAATCATTTTCGGTTAGTAACTTAGTAACCTAGTGACGAAGCCTTGGGAATTTTCTTGGAATTTTTGAGCCAGTAACCTAGGAGATAGAGTTTAAACAATTGCACCTAATAACCTACCACAGCACTGCACTGCCCACTTTGTTTATTTTCTTTACAGAAATCTACCTATATAAAAAATTCCAATTCCTTCCCAGAGCCGATAGAACTCTACATAAAACTTGAATATAAAATTTTTGTAATATTTATTATATCTCTAGAATGACTTTGAGACTCAGTTTCGTCAGATACATACGCAGGACAGAACTAACCCATCCATATATTTCGCCGCGTTTATATCTTGGAACCTCACCCAAGGTCTCTAATTAGTTCCTAAATATAAACCTTGTGTATGTCTACCATTTGCAACCTTAGGATGAGTCTATCATAGTAGGAAAATTCAAATGATGCACCTAGCTACAAACCGAAACAAATAGGATGCATTCCCGATAGTACCATGTAGCCGACCACCAACAGTGCAGTAGAAAATTTCTACTAGATATATTTATACTTATCAAGGAAGTTCCATGAGTAGCTAGGAGACCTTGGTAGGGGAATGAAAATTTTAGAAGCCAAAACAGAATTAGATAATACACTTCTGACCTTTGAACCTCTATAGCATCTCGTACCCAAAACCCTATTACCCAGAGATCAGACCCTGGAGTAGTGGAACCTACTACCATAAGCCTGAACACCTTATTGCATTACCTGTGTCTTGCACCATTACATCAACATATTGCACCGTTACGCATGTGCATCACCATAAAACCACATGAGCAATACATCATAACATGCGAGCATCATCTCATTGCAATCACACATTGCACCATACTCAGCATTGCACCATGACATGGGGGTGTTGTCATATTGCAACCATGCATTGTACCATGCTTTCATGATCCTGCACTACATCATGCCAGGTAATTCACAATGCATTCAAGCAATTTTGCATCATGGCAAGCATGTGTAATTGCACCATATCATGAATTGCATCATACCATCAGGCAATTGCATAGCACCATTCCATCTATGCATCACATCATCTGGTGCATAGCATTAACGCACCATCCGCAACATTGCACCATGTCACAACTCGCATCATACAATGGAGCATCTGCACAATATCATTTCATCTATGCATTGCACCATCTTGTGCATGGAAATGATGTGCTATCCAAAGCATTACACCATATGATCCATCATGGCATTAAAATTATGGTTGCACCACATTATGCATGACATCTTGTCATTCATAACTGCATTGCATTATTCAGCATATCATCCATAATTACATCATGATTGTCCATGACACCTTATCATTTATAGTGGCATCATGGAGCCATACATGCCAACCTAGAACACTTCAGCTCAGTTTAACTCTATTCTAGGTTACCCAACTCAAGTTAGAGGATTTCTAGCACCACTATTCCATATTCCCCACCTATTTACAACATTTCTATTAGTTACTCAAACTATGGTTAAGATATCAAAAACCTAAGTTCATTCTAGCTTGTTCCATCATTCACCGTATAGGTCGGAAGAAGTTGAAGGTTCGCTGATCTCGTCACCGGGACTAGGAGTGCGGCTGCCAGAGCAGTTGCCGTTTCGGGCGATAGAGAGCAAGCCGAACCGAGAGACTTCACCACCTTCCTCATCACACTACCAAGATCCAGCACCTTGATCATATAAACATCTAGTTCTCTAACTCTTATCCTAAGTTAGTTCTCATCTTAAGTTATCTAACATAAGACATCAAGTGTATTGATCTACATTTGCTCCACTAGATACCAGTGTACCTTCCTTGACAGTATAGTATAGCCAGCCATTTGGTCATCCTGGTATCATTAGGTTAATGAAAATAGTATTGCTAAGAAAATTTATAGCAGACCTAACCTACTAGATTAGTTGTCCTCCGCTCACTAGTTCACATCCTAAAAATTTTAAGGGGGGTAGCATAATAGGTCAGCATATACCATGTATAAATCCAAAGCTTTAGCATACTCATGGCATTCCCTGCTACCGCCAACAAAGCTCACTCGACATACTGGACGGATTCTACATTGAGTACTACCTTGTGACGACGGACTATCTTTTAGCTCTTATTAGTGCCTAGCCTTGCCATCGCTTTACACCTAAAAGTTTAGCTTCAAAGTTCCTAAGCCATGTTGCCCAAGTTTGTAGATCAATGAATAGAAAGCACCTAGGTACATCCTCGATAACTCTCTATAAAGTCAGTGCATACGATGGTTGTTGTGCGCCTCTTTTTGTCTAAACCTACGTAGGGACCGTGACCCTAATCGCGTACCCGTTTATTTAGGGTCTTCGCTCCTAAATACTTGCTGTCCAAAAAATAACACCACATGAAACTAAGCACATGAAAGCCAGTTAAATCTCTAGTCACATAAATTTCAGAACCCTATAGTAGCACCCAAGTTCTGGGTAGTGCGATGTAATGTGAGGTCCGCCAACTGAACCAATTGTCAGGTCGAACCTAGCTGTCGACAACCTTAATACTCCAGTCACTCCCATCCTTTGTACTGAACCTAATAGTTAGCTCAATTTAACTGCCTGATTAGAATGTGGAAATCCTTTCCGCATAATTGTTGAAACCTTAGGTAGCCTCCACATCTATCAGTTTTTGAATAAGTTTAGTAAACCAAGACCAAAGAACATCCCATCCCCTTTACTTAGTCGGGCCCGAATCTCAGGGACGAGATTCTTTTTAGGGGGGGAGAGCTGTCACAGCCCTAGATAAAATCTCAGGTAATTGGTGTATGCCCAACTGTCATTAGAGTGCACAATTTAGTTTTTGCTTTGTCAATTCATGTAAATTAAAGTGGCTTTAATAAACCCTAATCGGCAGAAACCAAACCTTACCAAAATGTGCATCAAAGTAAACAGAAGCATATATCGGAAATAATTTATTCAAATACTAGTTTATTTATCATGAACCAATATAATTTTTCCAGAATTTATTTCATTAGTTAGACCTCTTAAAAATTCAAACGAGTTTCAGCCTGGATCCTTTTCTTTGACCTATGCACTTATATAATCTAAGGATTTTCTAAAGATGTTTGGTTGCACCTAAAATCATGGAAAAATTCCTGTAAACACAATCTCCCATACTTAATCCACTGTAAATTTTACATGATTTTATCACTTAAATAAATGCATCAATGAAATCCCTCAAATCAGCAAAACCAGGAAGCTAGCTGAAATAAATTGGTTTATTCTAAAATTCACCGAATAAAAATGAAGATTAATTAGGCAGTGCAATTCTACGAACAGGTGTGTCAACAAGAACCCTACCATCAGTATTTTTGGTTCAATTTAATTCCCAAATAAGTCACATAAAATGATAGGAGCAAAGCCCTAGCGACATAAATTAAACTGCAGAAAAACTGGATCAATCCCCCTACTTTGAAATTTCACCACAGATTAACCAGACCTCTTCTAACCACGAAATTTGGCCATCAGGTTAAACATATCTTTCTCTATCTCCAATAATTTTCCCATAATTTATATCCCTTATTAACCTACTGAAATCATAGATGCAAGACAGCTGTCTATACAGCTCACAACACTTAGTCTCAAGAGATTTCTCCTCTCCATTTCACTTCTAGGTGGACCCCACAGCCCCCTGGCCCACCTGTAAGCCATAGCACAGCATGGGACAGTGTGATTCACCAACATTCCTACCCATACTCCTCTCTCTTTCCTAGGATTTCACTACTTGGTCCCACAAGACGTAGACTAAACCTAGCCAAACATGTGTAGAAAAGTGGTCTTACATGTGGGACCCACCCTAGACACTGTAGAGCTGGAGCCACCTCAATTTGCATGAGCTAACGTGTCATCACCTCCTTTCTCTCCCTCACACAGCACAGAGAGACATAGATATGAGCATAGCACCGGGAAAACCTCGACCATTTCGCTCCAATTTTCGCCAGTCACCTCTCCTCTTCCTCCTCTCCACGTTTCCACTGAGAAAACCAACGAAGACCCCAAGGATCACCGGCGGCAGCCTCGTCCACCCTGCTGCCGAAGGTGTTCGGTTGAGCCCGAGCTAGATCCGGTGAGCTCCACCCTTTCCCGACCACAGGAACACGATGAGCACATCCTAATCATTCCATTTCTGTATTGCAAAACCCTAGGATCGCTGGTCGAAGCAGCCGCGTCGCCGCCATGTTCTGTCTCTGCGCTCCAGCGCCGCCGCCGGCGTCGCCTCGCTGTCCCGGCCGATCTAGTACACCGCCTACTGATTCCTTGCGCCCACATCGTCGCCGCACCTCCAGGAGACCGCCGACCAGAGGAATTGAGCTGCAAAGCCCCGAGCGAGGAGATCGGCCGTCATCTTCTTCCTCTCCGGCCGTCCATCGCCGCTTTCGATTCGCCTCAACCAGTGAGCCATCTTCCGATTCCTCACTCTCTCACCATCCCTAGGAGGTCCCTAACGTTATAGACGTCTTACTTTGGTCTCAGATCAACCGAATCAAGCCACCGCCGTCGCTCAGTGGTTTTTCGCCGCCGCCGGAGTATTTCCACCGTCGCCGTTGCTGTCCCAGCCTCGCCAAGACCAGCACAACCCTCAGTAAGCCTTTTGGTACCCCTTAAACACAGACGCATGCTTTGGCTCGGCCAGTTTAAGCCCGTAGGGCAATTTGCCTCGTTGACCCGAAGTGCTTCACCGCTTGCGCTGCCGTTGTGCCTAGCTCCGGCCACCATCGGCAACGAGGCCACCACCTACAGCTTCGCCCGAGACTCCTCTTCGTTTTCTCTTTTGGCCACACCGGCAACCGATCCGCCGTTCGCCGCCGGCATCGGCGAACAGAGCCGGCGGCCCAGGGCGCCTCGCCCTGCTCTGCTTTGTCTCTATGCCACACTGGCCCACCTGTAAGAGAGAAAGAGAGAAAAAGAAAACCAAGAAAAACAAATATTTGATTTATTTTGTAACTGAAAAATGGGTAAACTTCAAAAATACATAAGAAATCCATCTTAGCACATTTTTGAGTGAAACCAATTTTGTTAGTTCTATAAATTTGTGAACTTTAATTCTGTCCAATAAAATGTGACCACTTCTGTACAGAAAATATCTATAAAATAATATAAATCAAAAGTAACTTATTTTGTGCCTAGACATTTGGAATATTTCTATAAAATTCGTTATAACTCCTTTTGAGGTGAACCAAATTTCTATGGATTCATAAAAATGTGCTCCTTAATTTTGTAAAATAAAAAGTGAGAAGTTCCTATAAAATTCGTTATAACTCCTTTTGAGGTGAACCAAATTTCTATGGATTCATAAAAATGTGCTCCTTAATTTTGTAAAATAAAAAGTGAGAAGTTCTGTGTGGGATTTTTCTCTAAAAATGGAAATATCTATTATATACATCTTCATAACCTAGAAGTTTATAAATTTCTAGAAAATTCATCCTAACTGCTAAAAATGTGAAACCACTTTTGTTTAACTCAGAAAATTGTAGCCTTTACTGTGGATAAAATTTGTATTTGACCAAAACTACCTCTCAAAATAGGCCTAAGTATTTTCTAACCTTTCTTTTTGATAAACTTGTAAAATTCATAACTAAATCATTTTTAATGAAATTTCAGTGAACCAAATTTTGTTGGAACTAATGGGTTATGCTCTTTTTATATAAAAGTACATGCCTTCTTGAAATCTTAATAGAAAATGCCAGTCAAATATAATAACTTAAGGTTACAATATAAATAATTACAAAACTGCCATTTTCAGCCTTCCTATATTATTATTTTTTATCTCCCAATCCAGAGATGCAAATGACCTGGTTCTTTCTCCTAAAATCTTGTTAGGACATGCCCTACCTACTGTATTTATCTCAGATTTTATTGATCATTTTTGCATGTGCATATTTAATTGATTCTTATTTGCATATTTGCTTTTATCGGTAGATTCAGACAATTCGGAGTACGTGGAGCAAGAACCAGAGGTTGAGTGTGACCACTCGCTGCAGCAAGGCAAGCATCTAGAGCAAGCATCTAAGTATATTGAACCTATATTTTCAATAAATTGTTTTGTCTGCAAAAGCAATATCTATATGCATGTTTCTGTCTTTTTAAAATGGCAAAATGGGTAGAGTCAATATTACCCAATTGAATGCATTTCCGTTCCTTGATTGTTGATTCCATATTTATACCTTGTCACCCCTGGTTAAGGACTTTGGGATACTTTTATTTTACCGAATGCTTAGCCATGCTTATCTATAGACTTAGAAAAGTCCGATAGATGGAGCTATCGGTTCAAAACTAGTTTAAAATGAATGGATGGGTTAAAATCTAACAAGAATAACCTCTGATTAATAATTGAGAAAATGTTTGACTTGGACGGATGATAGGGCAATGACGGGATGGTGTTTCCCCGATGCATGTAGCTCCGTCTGGGTCGTTAAGGACCGAACATGTTGACATCTATTCAAGCACCCTACGTATTTCCACACGCCGGGAATGGGACGCCTTGACTCAGTAGCACGGGAGGCTGTGGCCATCTATGCCCGTTCGTTAGTTGTGAGGAGGGATTTCCTTTGGAGGGCCTCATGCGTGCTTGGTTTTAGCCGGAGGTGCCTCCCGCGACACTGAGCCCGCCTTAGTCATCACACACGCACGACTAAGTCGTCGGGGGCCGGGACGTGGTTTAGGTGGTTGGGGCTAAGCGTGCAAAAGGTTCTGTTGTGACCTCTAGTCCGCACTCAATGTGTAGAGTGTGGGTACCGAAGGGTACGGATCAAACTAGAGTGTAGCCGTTTGGCTTCTATCACATCGTGTGGGTAAAGATGTACACCTCTTATCAGAGTAAGAACTATTCGAATAGCCGTGTCCACGGTTATAGGACGACCGCTTGATGTGTTAGTTATTCATGTTAGCATCCAACTTGGGATATGTGGTTATGGGATTAGGTTGTTATACCATGACTTAGGATAGTCATGGATGGAGGGGTTTATATAAAGGCTTTGATAATATGACTTGGATTAGTCATGATAAATGGTATGTTGTGTAGCATATATATAATTGGCAATGGTGGCCCATGGAAGGCTGATGATTAGAGCAGGTTTGTGCTCATTTTTACTTACATTTCAGAACTATAAGCTTACTGTCCTAATTTCAGATTGAGCTATTTCACAAATGCTTATATTTTAAAATGTATTACTGCTCAATAAAATCAGCTTTATGCAAAATCAGATCAACCTAGCCATACTCCTTGTTGTAGAGACTAGCATTACTCCTTTGTTCTATTATTATTGTATAGTCTAGCTGAGTACGTTGTGTACTCATGCTGCAATCTTTCAGGTGAGGTTATCGACGATCGCTGATGTGATCTACTATTATCCCGCGAGGGTGGCGAGATTAAATGTGTAGTTGAAGTTAAGTTTCTGCCCCAGTCGGTGTGCCTGGGATGGGTATGGCACCACTGGTCTTATCCTTTATGTTGATATTCCGCTGCTATCTTTTGCACTACTCTGTGATGTATCAGGTATGTAAACCTCTATGTAATATATATATATAACTCTGCTGCTCGATTATCCACATTTAGAGTACTTGTGATGTTATCAATTGCTTGCGATGAAAGTGTGAAGTAGTCGCTTTCCTGGGACTAGCTAAACGATGAGTATGAAGTTGGGAAATGATGAGATCATGGACGTTGATTTCAACCATAGACCAGGTCCCCAGAAGTGTGTATCGGTTTGGTCGCCCACCTTCGTGTGGTTTGACGCGCACAATTCACCGTTTGGGACTGGTGAATCAACTCTCCAAATATCTCTTTATTTCTGAATTCGGCACGTTGGATTTGTATTGTGAGTGGGTAAAGATTATGGCAAGGCTGCGATGAGGATGGATGGTTACCGCATTTATTTGGTTTTTATTCGAGACCCCATCCATCTAGATATTTCGCGTTGTCATAATAATTACTCTCCATAATGCACTTCCGGGGTGCCCACAATGCCGACGCTGACTGGGTTCCGGTGGCTCAAATTGACAACGGAGATGCGAACGAGGTGCGGGAGGTTCTGGCGAAGGTGTTGATCGTGTTAGGAGGGAAAAAGATTGAGTGGGTCAACGGGAATTTGTAGCCGACTGCTGGCGGAGAGGCTTACCGAGAGGGAATGACGGAGAGGATGGAGTTACGGCGGAAATCCGAGGCGGCCGATGTAACAGCCCACTTTTGTTCATTGGTGCATAAAACCGTTTTTCATCTGCATGCATTGCATGTCATCTTTCATGCATGAAAAATCCCAGCCAAATAGATTAATGTTTGTGCGTTCTATATAAACTGTTCCCATTGTCCTATCTGACCCTCAATTTTCAATCTTCACCAAAAATTCTAGAAAAATTCCTAAAAATTCCATACCATACTACCAGCCTTGCCTCCAACTTTTATTCAGTTTGAAGAAAGTTGGCCCATCTAACCATCTAGTCTAATCCTCTGCTGAAATTGAAAAATATCTGGGTACTGTTCACCCGAGAAGAGTTTTTTCCCTCTTCCTCTCGGTTTCTCCTGTTTTCTCGACCTGTTGACCCAATATTTCCACTTGGCAAGGTAGGTAACCCCATTGGACACACTTTTTATGTTGGGCCCCATCTCTATTTCGGACCCCACAGCCCAACCAAACCCAGGCCAACTCAGGCAGTCCCTATTCTCCATCGCCCAAGTGAGATCACGCGAGGATCTCTCTCCGCCCGTGCGGCTCGACCATGTGGCTACCTCTGCATGCCCCAGACCACGTGAGACGGAGAGGCAGAGCCACCTTGGGACCTCGCGAGATGCCCCCGACAGCCTCAGCAACGCCCTGCCCTGTCCCGTCTGTCTGCTGCACGCTTGCCCAATCACACACCATCGCGAGACCGATGGAGTAGAGCAGTGCCCCCCCTCCTCTCCCTTCCCTGCCTTCCTTTTTAACCAAGCCCATGTCCTCCTGCCTCCCTAGCTCGCCCTCTTTCTTATGCACCCAAGGACCTAGGGGATTGCCCCTTGGTTCGCCGGGAACGTGAGGTGCCGCCCACGGCGCCGGCGAGCACATGCCTTCCATCTGGGAGCTCTGTTGAGTTTCACCTTATCCTAGCTGTGTCACCATGTGTTCCTGCCTGACCTAACTCCATTTTTGCCCTCAGCATGCAGCAGGCACCACCGCAGCCCCATCATGTTTTGCGACGCAAACCGGGTGCCGCTGTGACCTAGCAGCCGCTAAATTCTGCCCTGGTGAGTTTAACGCTGTCCTAGCTGTATCACCATCTCCCCTCCACTCATTGAACTCATCGCAGTGCTTGTCTGCGACCTCCATCACGAGCAACCCTGCTGCCGAGCCGACCACCGCCTCAACGTTGCACCCCACCGCCTGCACTCTTCGGTGAGCTCTTGTTTCTGCATGTGCTTTCATTTTATTCCTGGGAGGCCACTAGTGCTCCCCACATCCTTGGCTTGGCCTATCATGCCGTTGTTTTGCCATCCACCCAAGCAACACCACCATGGCTACATGTGTGGATGAGACTCAATCGGAGCATGGCCGCATGGATTAGAACCCTACGACCTTGTATGCAGGACCCCTAGAGCTTCCCCATACCCCAGCATTCACTAGCCATGCACTAGAGCATGAGAGGACAGAGGTAGACAAGCCGTACTTTAGCTTGGCTTTTCACCGAACACCTTAGGTGCGCTTGTGTTTGAGTGAGCGACAGCCACCCCATCAGCCCCATGCAAGCTAGGTTGGCCCCACTAGCGTTAGAATGGGATAAAACCACAAGTAGAGGTGCTGCTGTTGAATTTCCGATTTTGCCGGTCGTCGTTAACGTACGAAGACGTGTAGGTTGCGCGTTCAAAGACATCGTTTATGGACCGAGGCGTTTGCCGCTACCAAAGCCTTCCCATAGATTCCACTTGTGCATCCAGTGACCCCTAGGCCCTAGAAACCCTCCACGCCTCCAAACGCCTTAGATTAATACTTCACACCCGGTGGATTTCACGTGTTAGGCCGTTTTAGCGACGTGTGAGCGTGTGCGATTAACATCCTAGCGGGTTGGAGTATATCCACTTCTGGGAGCTGTCCTTAGGTTCACAGTAGCACATATGTAGGTTTTGTACCATATAAATGCCCCTAGAACCAAAAACGTCCCAAATAGACCACCGGTTAAGTCGGTAGAATATTTTCAGCCGTTTCAGCAGTTCGGTCAAGCGAGAATGCTGTTTCTCATTTATTTTCGATTTTAAGGCAGAGCAGACTTTGTTTAGCCATTTCTCCCTCATACGAACTCGGATTCAAGTGATTCTTTTTCCTAAATTCATCTAAAATCATGCACTTCCATATTCTGCAAAAATATTTGTACTTTTTGTACTGTTAAATATTGCCGTTGTTTTCATTGCATTCATTTGGTATTCTCGTAGAGCACGACGTTGCTGACCTAGTTGAGGAGGAACCAGAGGAGTACCAGGAAGTCTAGGAGCAAGGCAAGCACCCCCTTGATCAATTGCTCCTATATTTCAAACTTACAAACTATATTAATTGCAAACTATTATGCATGCGATGTTTTACTTAGAAATGTGTGGGATTCTTGGGTAGTTAACCTCTTGTTGCATATGCCTTGTCCTTGTTACTTGAGTATCATGACTTCCTTGGCACCTATGTTGCCCCCGAGAATCTGGGTTCATGTGGTTGGGAGGATGTAAATAGGTATGCTTAGTTTGCTAATTAATCAATGCTGCTTGTTACTTGATTTTGGGATGTTGGGGAAATGAAGCATTTGCGAAATTATGGAAATGAACAGTGGGTAATTCCCCTGTGCTCTTGGTGGAAAACAAAAACTGAAAACATGCTTTTGACTTGGGCGAGTGGATGTAGTGTTTGGTGCCTTGTTTGTGGTACCGATTAGGTGGTTGTCTCGCCCGGGTCGCTAAGGACCGATTCTATGGTGTTGCTAGAACCAAGAAGGATAGTACAAACCACATGTTGCTCTTATTGGGAGTCCCTGGCTCAGTATAATGTTGATACCTAGCAATAGACCCACCGGTGGTAGTTGTAGGTCATTATTGTTGACATTGGGTTAGTGTGAGTTATGGTTATTGTCCATGGCCCGAAGGTACCTTGATTATTGTTCAAGGGTGACCAGCACATCGTGTGAGCCTTGGGGTTTTGGGAGGCCTACCAACTCCCTAGGGATAGATCATAAGGGCGGGATATTGCTAGGTCAACGGTAGAAAGGCTTTGTCATTGATGGTGTGAGCTTCCTGTGTGGTAGCTCATATTGTCTTTGTCATGTGGGTACAGTTGTACACACTCTCGAGACTTAAACTATTTGAATAGCCGTGTCCTCGGTTATGGATGACTCGGGAAATTCTCCACCATAGTAGATTTAAATTTTGGAACTGTTTTGGGGAAAATCATGGTGCAAATGGGGAGTTCGCTGGGCTGGTTGTGGCAGCGTGTTGCCACGGTTGGCTGGCATGAGAAGGGAGCCTAGATAGTGGGAAACACTTGGGGTTGATGCTTACATACTTGATTTACTGTGCTGGCTTGATTTACGAAAATGTCATTGCAAAACCGCAATGTTTTTGCTATGTATATTATGATTTATGCAAAGTATAGAACCTGAACCATTTCTTGTTTATCTTTGCATATTGTGGAATACCATTGCAAATACTAAAAGTCTTCTAGAGTACGTATTGTACTCACAAATGCTTGTGT
The DNA here is from genome assembly GCA_003991445.1 of Oryza meyeriana var. granulata. Lineage (NCBI taxonomy): Eukaryota > Viridiplantae > Streptophyta > Magnoliopsida > Poales > Poaceae > Oryza > Oryza meyeriana. The sequence goes on along the minus strand of RYFJ01003107.1, from coordinate 25,792 downwards.
GACTTCTTTTTTTAGAGATGATTGAGGGGGACCCGACAATCGGGTACTTCTATGCAACGGGTTTTGGAGATGACGACGACGGTGCTTACTAGGGCTTACCGGTTGGTTGCCTGTGGGCGGGCAGAGGCACACTTGCTGGTTTTCAGTGCCTATATTATCTTGTTTCCGCTGTTGAACTCTTTGTTATTTTGTTGTTCTATTTGGCCGGTTAGCCTCTATGTAATTGCTAAGTCTAGACTCTTGTACGACTTATGTTTGGACTGCTATGAGCTGAACCTGTGATGTATGGATTATGATGTCGATGTTGAATGTGTGTGCTGGCAATTGATCGTGGGACTAGCATGGTACACACATAGGGTTCGGGGTCAAACCCGGGTCCGACAGCATTGGTATCAGAGCCATACCGACCAAGGTTAAGTCATAGTAAGCCATGTCGTTAGGTAGGTTTTGGTTTGGAAAACTCATGTTCAAAACTCTCATCTATCTTCTAAAAACTCTAATTAGTCATATTACCTATTTAGTGTATCATTTTACTCTACTTACCTCCCTTTGGACAAAAGGTTTTGTCTTAAACTTATGCTTCAATGTTCAAAACTGCAGCGGTTGCCCCTTTCTTTTGAAAAGCAGTGGCCCTTGCCCTTGAAAATGGTTTCAAGTACTTTAAATATTAGTTCTAAATGGTTTTAAAAAGTCGTTAAATCTCATTGAAAAGCTACTGCAAAATGTTTGCCAAAGATGCTATGGCAAAATCTAAACTTCTATCTCCTTACCTATTGTCATTTGTGTGGAGGCCATGGGCCCCAGGTACCTCATCACAAGCATATGGGCCACTCGGATAGAGGATGGGCTGAGTCTTGTAATTAGAGATATAGTAGCACCCAATAGATTTTGCCTTGTACAAAAAGGAATATACATTCTTAGCTGGATAAGATGTATCTTTAAGAAGGAAATCCCTTGGCCGTATCAGGCTAGGATTCCTACCTTGTACCCCTATCCCCAGTATATAAGGGGAGGCAGGGCGCCCCCTGAGGGCACGAGATCATAGATCATCAAGAGTTCATCAGAACCACCACCATAATCCTCAAAGGAATACATCCTAATGGGACGTAGGGTATTATCTCTCATTGAGGGCCTAAACCAGTATAAAATCTCCCTGTGTTCCTTTGCAATCCACCGAGTTTCCCCTCGCCGAGTAGCCCTATATATTTATTGCTGATGTAAAACATCGACAGTTGGCGTGCCAGGTAGGGGCTTCGGCGAGATCTACACCAACAATCTCGATGGATCCTACATCAGGAGTCGACGGCGACAAATTCTCTCCTGGAGACACAATAACCTTCAGAAGCTTTGACTTCATCGCCGACCAGATCGGCAATCTCACCTTGGCCGATGCAAATCCAATCCAACCAGCCAAGGAACCAGCTGACTCCGTGCCAGTCGACTCACAAGATACTGCACCAGCTATCATCAATCCAATGCAGCAATCTTCAACTTCGCCGAGCTTTCGGACAACTCTCTCCTTCAGTGTCCGACTCGCGCTAGGCCTTGAGCCAGCCCGGGTTGGGCTAGGAAGGGGAGAGATCGTCAATCTCCCATGCAGCTTCGGCAACGCCGCAGATCTACATCTTATGCGACGACCCGATCTCCTGCGATTCAGTTTGGACATGGCCAAGCGCCATTTCAGATTGGATCTAGGGAGGTCGGAGTCGTTCTAACTCCGATAAACTACTCGGATTCTGACTCCAAGTCGGATAACGGTTCGAACACTTGTTTGGTCTCCAGTCTGGCGAGTTTTCTCCTGCCCCACGAGATCTTCATGACTTCAACACCACCACCCGAGGTGCGCCGACTACAAGAGGAGCAGCAGGAGGAGGTGCGCCGACTACGACAACAGGAGGAAGCTGACTGTGCGGCTCGCAATGATGGGCTACGCAAGGCTGGGTGAACACCCAGCAATAGATTCTCCAGACCAAAGTCGGCGACCACGACATCTTCGTCACGCCACAATAGAATGTCGTGGCCGCTGCAACCCTACTGGACACACTCCAGCTCGGGCCTGATCACCAGGCCACCCCAACTATCGCCAAGATCAAGGCGACGATTACAACTACTGCCTGTCAGCAGCAACAGCAGTCGAGCGACACACTTGTGCCGACCAACCGGTCGGGTTCTCCGGCGGCAGGATCATCTACGTCAACATGACGTCGGGCTGCTGGCTCTAGTCGGCCACACGAGGAATCGCGGCAAACATCACTTGGCAACACTAACAACAACAACCGGCGGCATCACCAGTACGATCGTCGGCCCAACCAAGACCTCCGAGTTCATCTACAACGCGACCTCCGACACGACATTAACGCCCGGCATCGCCAACGCGAAGAAGAAGGGCGCCGCTGACTAGAGGACGAGAACGAGCGTTTCGGTCTTCACCACGAGTGGTTTAACCACCGTGATCGGAGCCGGAGCCCTCATGAAGACGAAGGCGTTCCAGCTTTCACCCATGAGCTCCAGGATGCCGACTGGCTGTTGGGCTTCAAGCCTACGGGGATCAAGACATACGATGGCTAAACCAACCCTGAGTCCTGGCTCACCATGTACACCCTGGCAATTCGAGCTGCCGGTGGTGACCATAAAGCCATGGCTAACTACCTCCCAGTCGCACTAGCTGACTCGGCAAGGACATGGCTAACAGGGCTCCCGAGGCGGTCGATCGGTTCCTGGGGAGAACTCAGGGAGCGGTTCATCACTAACTTTCAAGGGACCTACGAGAGGCCGTCTTCTGAGCATGATCTATATCAACTGCACCAGAAGAAGAACGAGTCTCTACGTGACTTCATCAAGAGGTTCTCCGAGAAGCGCAACAAAATTCCAATGATCAAGGACGAGGCCGTCATCGCCGCCTTCCGCAAGGGAGTAAAGGATGCCCCATTCATCGCGAAGTTCACTCGAAAGCCACCATCCTCTGTCCGGGCTCTCTTTGACATGGCGAACAAATACACCGACTCGGCTGAAGCGGTCGCTAAGGCCCTCGACTAGAAGGAGTCTCGACAGAAGGACCAGAAGGCGAAAGCCGACAACGAGCCATCACAAAACAAGTCTGCCAACCGCAAGCGGAAGTCGGACAACGAGGTGGCCAACATGGAGCAAACTCGGTCGCGGCCCCAACGGAACAATGACTACCAGAAGGTCATGAACGAGCCATGCCCCTTCCACCCCAAAGGCAAGCACGTGGCCAAAGACTGCTTCATGCTCAAGAAGTTTGCTTCCGAGCAGGCTTCATCATCTGGCACCGACAAGGACAAGGACAAGCCAGATCAAGGCCCGGCTGACGATTTTCAAGATCCCTAGGCCGAGCTGAACCACATCTTCGGAGGGCCGTCTGTGTATGAGTCTAAGCACAAGCAGAAGCTAACAGCACGCGACGTCAACGCAATCTCTATAGCAGACACCCCCCAATATCTGCGCTGGTCAAAGACGTCCATCACGTTCACCCACGCCGATCATCCAGATTGGGTTTCACACTCGGGATGCTATCCACTAGTCCTAGACCCGGTTGTCAAGAACATCAAGTTGAAGAAGGTTCTCATAGACGGAGGTAGTGCGCTCAACATCCTATTCGCCAAGACACTGGATGAGATGAAGATTCCTCGTTCAGATTTGCGGCCAAGTACGGTGCCCTTCCATGGGATAATTCCTGGCCTATCTTCAACACCACTCGGGTAGATCACCTTGCTAGTCACCTTCGGCACGCGGGATAACTTCCACACGGAAATCATCTATTTCGAGGTCACCGACTTTGAGACCGCGTACCACGTGATACTTGGCCGACCGGCGCTCACCAAGTTCATGGCGATACCGCACTATACATACATGGTGCTCAAGATGCCAGGGCCAGCAGGAGTCCTCTCCCTCCACAGCAATGTCAAGCAAGCCTTCACCTGCGATAAGGAGAGTTGTGAATTGGCTCAATCCCAAGAGGCGGCAGTCGGGCGCAATAGCATTCGGTAATCTGCCACAACAGAATTCGAGGAAGACCATGTTCCGGCCAAAAAAGCAGCGAAGTCAGGAATTTCTGCGGACTAGGACACAAAGAAGATCCCCTTGGACCCTTCCGACCCCTCCAAAACTGCTCTAGTCGGAACCGGACTCGACCTCAAATAGGAAGATGCGCTCGTCACCTTCCTCCAAGCCAAGAAGGATATCTTTGCGTGGAAACCGTCCGACATGCCGGGCGTACCAAGGGAGGTGATCGAGCATGCCCTCAACATGAAGACAAACGCCAAGCCAGTCAAGCAACAGCTGCGGCGCTTCGCTCAAGACCGTAAAGATGATATTCAGGAGGAGATAACCAAGCTTCTCACAGCCGAGTTCATCAAAGAGGTCTATCACCCGGATTGGTTGGCAAACCCAGTTCTGGTCCAGAAGAAAAACGGTAAATGGCGTATGTGCGTCGACTACACCGATCTCAACAAGGCGTGCCCCAAGGACCCATTTGGTTTACCAAGAATAGACCAGGTGGTAGATTCAACTGCAGGGTGCGACCTTCTCAGTTTTCTCAACTGCTACTCGGGATACCACCAAATCAGCCTGAAAGAGGACTGCCTAAAGATGTCTTTTATCACGCCGTTTGGAGCGTACTGCTACATCACTATGCATTCGGTTTGAAAAATGCTGGAGCAACGTATCAACGGGACATTTAGCAGTGTCTACACACACAGATCGGGTGCAACGTGGAGGCCTACGTCGATGACGTGGTGATCAAGACCAAGTCCAAAGAAGACCTCATCGCTAACCTAGAAGAAACCTTCCAAAATCTTCGAAGATTCAAGATGAAGTTGAACCCGGAAAAGTATGCCTTCGGTGTGCCATCCGGCAAGTTACCCGGCTTCATCGTTTCGCATTGCGGCATCGAGGCCATCCTAGAGAAAGTCAACGTAATTATGAACATGGCTCCCCCGACTAACCAGAAGGACGTCTAAAAGCTGACAGGCTGCATGGCTGCACTCAGTCGGTTTATTTCCCGACTGCGCTAATGGGGCATGCCCTTTTTCAAGCCATTGAAGAAAGCGGACAATTTCCAATGGACTCCCGAAGCCCAGCAAGCCTTCGAAGACTTCAAGAAATTTCTCACATCACCCCCCGTGTTGGCATCACCCATGCCCCATGAACCGCTGATGCTATATCTGGTGGCAACTACTCAGGTAGTCAGCATGGTGTTGATGGTCGAGCGATCCGAACAGGGTCACATCTAGAAAGTCCAAAGGCCAGTCTACTTTGTCAGCGAAGTCCTTGCTGACTCAAAAACGAGATATCCGCAGGTCCAGAAGCTGCTCTATGGCCTACTCATCACCGTCCGAAAGCTGGTGCACTATTTCCAAGCACATCAAGTCACGGTGGTCACATCGTTTCCACTCAAGGACATCCTGCATAACCAAGAGGCCACTAGCCGAATCGCTAAGTGGGCGCTCGAGTTGATGGTGTTCGACATCACTTTTCAGCCACGGACGGCAATCAAATCACAAGCTCTAGCCGACTTCGTAGCCGAGTGGACAGAAGTTCAAATGCCTACATCAATAGCGAAGCTAGAGTACTGGACAATGTACTTCGACGGTTCTCTATGGATCGGCGGCGCCGGGGCTGGCGTCGTACTGACGTCGCCCATCGGCGAAAAACTCAAGTACGTTCTACAAATCCACTTCCCGGCTTCCCAGAACATCACCGAGTACGAGGCACTTATCCACGGGCTCTGCATTGCTATATCACTCGGCATATGTCGACTAGTTGTGCACGGGGATTCTCAACTCGTGGTGAACCAAGTCATGAAGGACTGGACATGTCTCGACGATACCATGGCAGCATACTGTTAGGAAGTCCGCAAGTTGGAAAACAAGTGCGATGGGCTGGAGATAACACACGTCCTATGACAATACAATGATGCTGCAGATGAATTGGCAAATATGTGATCCAAGCGAGAGGCGGTCCCGACAGGGATCTTTGTCGAGCAACTCATGGAGCCATCAGTCAAGAAGAAACCGGCGCTGGAGCAGTCGGGAAGCGAACATACCCCGGCGACAGATGAGGTGCTGCACATATGTGAAGATTGGCAGACTCCTGTTCTCAAATTCCTCCTAGACAATGAACTCCCAGAAGATCGCAGCCAAGCCGAACAAATCAAACATCGAAGCAAGAGTTTCCTAGTCATCGGAGAAGACCTGTATCGAAGAAGTGCATCCGGTGTCCTCATGCGCTGTGTCACCACCGAGGAGGGCAAGCAGATCCTGCAGTCGATCCACTGGGGCATATGTGGCAACCACGCCACATCTAGGACGTTAGTCGGAAAGGCTTACCGGCAGGGATTTTTCTGGCCAACAGCAGTAACAGATGCAAAAGACATTGTTCGCACATGCGAGGGTTGCCAGTTCTACACAAGACAAACAAATCTCCCAGCCCCAGAACTCCAAACAATCCCAATCTCTTGGCCCTTTGCAGTATGGGGGCTTGATATGGTCGGGCCTTTCAAGAAAGCGCCAGGAGGGTTCACACACTTGTTTGTCGCAGTGGATAAATTCACCAAGTGGATTGAGGCCAAACCCGTTGCAACCATAACAGTGGCACGAGCAAAGGACTTCATCATGAGTATATTATACCGATTTGGGGTCCCTAACCGCTTCATCACTGACAACGGCACTCAGTTCACGGGCGGCGTGTTTCAAGATTTCTGTGATGACTTTGGCATCAATATCTGCTATGTGTCTGTGGCACACCCATGGAGCAATGGGCAGGTTGAACGAGCCAATGGTATGGTCTTACAAGGTATCAAGGCTAGAATATTCGACCGACTACAACCATACGCGGGCTGATGGGTCCAAGAGCTCCCATCTATTCTCTGGTCTCTCAGAACCACGGTCAGTTGGGCAACAGGGCAATCCCCTTTCTTCCTGGTCTACGGTGCTGAGGTTGTGCTACCAACCGAGTTAGAGTTCGGCTCTCCACGAGTTCGGGCTTACTCAGAAAACATCTCCAACAATACCCGATTGGTCGAACTAGATCAGTTGGAAGAAGCGACGGATATCACTACAATCCAGTCGGCAAGGTATCTTCAAGGCCTACGTCGCTACCACAATCGCAATGTCCGTGGCTACGCCTTTTTGGTCGGAGATCTCGTCTTGAGAAAAATACAAACCACCAAAGACAGGCACAAATTATCCCCAATCTGGGAAGGGCCGTTCATTATAGCCGAGGTCACGCGGCCAGGCGCCTACCGACTGAAGACCGAAGACGGCGCCCTCATTAGCAACTCATGGAATATAGGACAGCTACGTCCTTTCTATACCTGAGTTTTACAAATTTCACGTGTATAGTTTTTCTCTGACTCACTACGCCGCTTGTTTCAACCGAGTAGTGAGTCGGGGGCTGCATGCATTATATGTGCTTTGTCAATAATATACGAGCCTATCTTACTTAAGTTAGGAAGTTTTACTACGACTTTCCTATGTCTGCCCGAGTACAGCTTTCTGCGGTGAATGTTTTTATTAAGTTCCTATAGATCAACTCGGTGTAGGCTAGATGGTCGAGTAAAGCTAATGACAACTGAGTAATAGTCTAAAGCTTGGCAGCATTGCACATATATTTACACATGTCCTTACAAAAATCCACAATATACCGACTGCATGATGTACTGTTTCTACAGACCTAGGGCTCGGATGATAATCTCTGCAGTCGGCCTCGCCCTGGCTATCAGCTCCAATGCCTCCTCAGGAGTTGTCTCCTCGGCAAACCCCTCCCCGATGGCCTCAACATCTGCCCTTGGGTAGATGGATTTGGTCATTGCCAGGGTTCGGGCTACGCCGACAATGACGTGCTCATCCGAGTACCTCTTTAGGGCACTCGGTGCATCCTCAAGGCGTGCCTCTAGTTGGGCGATCGAGCTGCAGCTGGTTCCCACGGGGCAAGGTTCCATGATGTCAAGGAGCCCTTTCACGGATCCGAGAAGGGCCTCTCGTGACTCCTTGACGACCCTTATCTCCTCTGCGTAAGCCTAAAACTGGGCTTGGGAATTGGCTCTAGCAGCTACCTGGGTTCACCGACAAGTAAACTTGTTAGGTAAAGTTGCAGATGGAGTAATTAATGGATTGGTTAAGATCAGTGTCAAAAGGAAGACTTACTGTCGTAGTCGGCCTCCCACCTGGCTATGGTCCCCTCTAGTTTGGTTTTTCCTTCTCGAGCTTGGCGTTGGCCTCCTTCAACTCGGCATTTCTCTCGCTCAAAGCTCGGTATTGGCTGTTGTCAGTCGCCTTGTCTTTTTCAAGTTCAGCCCTGCTCTCTCGGCCTCTTTCAGCTGTTCTTCCCCCTCCGTTCAGGTCTTCAACTCGGCTTCGAGGCTGCACACAGATAGTCAAGAACTCGACGTTGAGTCAAGACACAACTGGGCAGTCGGGAAAATAACACAGTTGGAGAAATATATTAAGGATTTGGTCAGAAGAAGTGCTTTCTAGAGGCTCCCTCTTATCTCCTTGACTTGGTCCCAATTCTCACTCCTGAGCTGGGTGACAGCCTCCCTCAGCGAAGATTCCCTCTCCTGGCTACGCCCTCCCACTTCGGCTTTCAAGGCCCAGAGTTGGTCCAATGCTTGGAGTTGGGGGGCGATTCGGGCAGCACTCGTGATTTCTCCGACGATCAACAATCTTTTGCTCGGGGAGTAACAAGTCAAAGCAGAGTCAGCCGTCAAGAAACATTACTAAGATTCCAATACAACGGAAGTCATACCTAAATCCCCTGGGACGCGGTGATTGTGGCACAAAGCAGGTCTTCAAGCTCCTTTTCCACTGCCACCTCATCAACCTTGTAGCTCCGCGTAGTTCCGTCGGGCGCCGTCCAGCGAACGTCCCGGAAGTTGCACGAAGGGCCTCAATCTTGGGGAGGTCGGGTCTGTCCGAAGGAAAGGGATAGCAATGCCGAGAGACGACGATCGACGACCAGGATGGCGACGGACCTGCCCCCAACTCGGCGGCCTCCGAGGCCTTGGGGGCTGGCTCAGGAGCTGCAGCAGTGGCTTCGACATTAGGCGCTGGCTTAGGAGCTGCAACGACGGCTTTGACAACGGGCTCCGGCTTAGGGGCCAGAACAGCGGCTTCAGGAACCACCCCTTGGTCGGCCGAGGTTGGTGGCCCTGCAATCGGGACGGTCTCAGTTTCCATAGCTGGCTCAGCGGGAGTACTCGCCGGTGTTGGATCGGCTAGGGCCGGTTTCGACAGCAGGGGTAGTCGGGGGGTCTCCTTAAGATCCAATGTCGGCCCCACTTCCTGCGTAACGAGTCAAACATCAAGGCGCCACACATGCTGATATATGATTTTCAGAAGACCGAAATGGCCTCCTACCCTTGGAGAACTTGAGCTTCTGTCCGAGAGATCCAGAGGGCGGCACTGGAGGGCTGCTGGCTATCGGGCCTGAGGACACGGTAGTCGGCAGCAACATTTCTGTCCTGGTCGACGCCGTTCGCAGTGTAGTCGGCTGGGGTGGTTTGGTACTCAGTGGTGCTAGGGTTGACCTTGACTCGGCTACGCTTGGGTGGGCTCGATGATGTTGAGCTCGACGCGCCGGTCCCGTCTAGGACTACGAATGGCCTGGGTGCTGTGCCGGCGGGGTCTCTTATCTTTAACTCCCGCTGTGGCACTCGGCTTCACAACCATCTCTTGCCCCGATCTGCAGTGGGTTTCTTCCCCGCTCTCTTGGAGTCGGGCTGGGCGACAGAAGGACTTCTTGGCCTCTTCTTTGATTTTGTGGCCGATAACGGACGGGAGTCATCATCAAACTCCTTGCACCACTGCAAACGATTCAACAGTATACATTGCACGACGCTGAGCAACTATGCATACATGTCTACAGACATTTCATTCACATGGAAGAAAAGCAAGGGTTACTTGGGAGAGGCCGGTTTCGGCTATAAGCCGCGATGGAGCGCTCTGCATCCTCAGTCTCGATCACCCCATTGGAGAAATAAGTGAACAATTTTTGGTCACTTTTTTGCTGGTCAAATCACCTTCGGCTTTCTCGGTTAGGGGTCCATTTCTTCCTTGGTAATCCTAGAAGAATTCGCTCCCAGCTAGTCAGTGGTTGGATTGTGCCGAGTCAGGAAGCGCTTGCGACACATGGGCAGTCAGGCCGGCTTTCTTGAATTTCTCCAACCTTGCCAGCAACTGATGCACCTAGCCCATCTCTTCAAAGGTTGATCCGATGACCAACTGGGCGTATGAGACCGCTGGGGCGAGCCGGTGAATGGAGGCAAGGAGGGTTTCAATCAGAATAGTAGAACACTCTTTATGCTAACCTTTCAAGGAGGATTCAAAGGAAGATTGAGCATGACTTTCTTCATGCTCACTCCTCAACTGAAGGCCAGCCCCCCAATCACCTGGACTCTATTCTTGGAGGGTTGGGGCTTGATGTGGAATAAGTGCCTAAAGAAATTAAAATGGGGCTCTACACCCAAGTGGCACTCACAAAGAGTCATGAAGATAGAGATTTGCAAAATCAAGTTGGGATTTAGATTCACCAACTCTAATCCGTAGAAGCTAAGAAGACGGCGGAGGAACACAGAGGACGGAAGAAACAAACCCCGGTCAAAGAAAGAGCAAAAAACAACAGTTTCGCTGGCTTGGGGATTTGGAACCGACTCACCCTCAGCCGGGCGCCAGCGGATAATGTCACGGCTTTGCAGCCGCAGCGACTTCTCCAGCCTTGCCAGCTTCAACCGGCTGCAATCCGAGGTCGGCCACCCTCGTTCCGACGCCCCAACGCAATTTGAACCTTCGGCATGGCTGGGGGGACAGGAAATTTGGGGGAAATGTGGTCAGGGGTTGGGGATGGACAAAGGAAAGCGGAATCTCTCGAGCTTTGATGGGGAGGAGCAAGCAATGGCGAACCCTAGCGGAGCGGGAGGCGAAATTTCAGCGTGGAGCTGGGAAGACGAAACGATTGGTCGCTTGGGGAAGATAGAGGAATCTTTTCTCTCTCCCCTAGCCTTTATAGAGCCTGTGTCGACTAATGGGCTTGGGCTTACACAGTCGGTATTGGGCCACCAAGACATGAATTTCTACAATGGCAAGCTCAATATGGGCTGTACGCTGGCTGCGTTAAAATCACAGTACAGGGGCTACCAACAGAAATCGATGAGGTAAACATATATGCTTCATGAAGGCCTAATTGCTAAACATATATGTTTGGGTATCTGTTTTATCCACCAGGTATTGAGGATATATCCTTATAAGGATCACAAGCTGGTCTTCATCAACATTGGGGATGCAGGTATCTCTCAAGTACACCTAGCCACGCAATGGATCTATTTTCATAAAGTGGTGCTCGGCCTACATGCTTGGCCAACGGTTGCCATGAGCGACACTATTCCAGCCGACATGACGCTGAAGAGTCTAACTTTCGAGTAGTGCACTACTCAGGAGAGACTATAAATATCTTTTCCAGCTGACATGATACTAAGGAGTCTAACTTCCGAGTGGGATGTATCTTGGGGCTACTGTGGAGGCCATGGGCCCCGGGTACCTCATCACAAGCATATGGGCCACTCAGATAGAGGATGGGCCGAGTCTTCTAATTAGAGATATAGTAGCACCTGACAGATTTTGCCTTGTACAAAAAGGAATATACAATCTTAGCCAGGTAAGATGTATCTTTAAGAAGGAAATCCCTTGGCCGTATCCGGCTGGGATTCCTACCTTGTACCCCTATCCCCAGTATATAAGGGGAGGCAGGGCGCCCCCTGAGGGCACGAGATCATAGATCATCAAGAGTTCATCAGAACCACCACCATAATCCTCAAAGGAATACATCCTAACTGGATGTAGGGTATTACTCTCATTGAGGGCCTGAACCAGTATAAAATCTCCCTGTGTTCCTTTGCAATCCACCGAGTTTCCCCTCGCCGAGTAGCCCTATATATTTATAGCCGGTGTAAAACATCGACAATTTGGTTTGAAGATGATCCTTGTGCTGCACGCTAGACGTTATTAACATTATAGGTTAAGGACTTAAGGGGGGTAGCAGTACTAGGATGGAAAGCGTTGCATCTTCCTTTCGTTCTTGTTGTTTATCTCTTGCCGGTTGTGCAATATACTTGTTATGTTCACATCATCCATGCTTGTTTGTAATCTGAAAACTAATTGCTAAAACTTGTGAAAACTAAGGAATATATATCATATATCACTGACCTCATTTAGTTTTACTACTAACCTACCCAACTTTCATTTCTGAAATCATGATTTTCGTTGTTGCTAACTTGTTGCAGATGGCCGAGTGGGTTGTTTGCCATTGGACCAGTGATGCCGTCCCCACCGGTTTGCCATGTGATTTGTGGAACATGCTACCAGCATGCACACTATCACCACCCTCCTGAGATATACGGTTGCTCACACCAACATTGGCCTGCTTCAGTGAGTACCGTGCACGAGTTCTTATACTCGCTAGGCTTATGTTGGGAGCTAGCCCTTGCAGGTTCACCGGCTATGCTCCTCCCTGCATAGAGCCATCAACGATGCTGCCTACATTGCTATGGCACACATGCTGCACCTCCATGTGCAGTTGGCTTCACAATACCCGTACCATCCGGCACACCCTTTGGGAGAGGAAGTTCACCTCTACCTCTCAGCTGAACGTGAGCCAAACCATGTCCTTCCGCAAACTTGGTGGAGTACGTGCACTCCTCAGATCGTTACCACCGTGTCATCGGCTTGGAGCTGCGACAAGCTCGTGGGCGCATCGCTCACCTGGAGCGCCTGATTGAACCTTATGTCCGTATGGGCCATATTCCCCCCATCGAGCTGTACGTTGTGGAGGATATTGCTGCACCTGCCCCTGCTGCAGCACATAGGCCTGCTGCTGCTCCTACCCATGCTTCTGCACCTGTGCCAACACCCATTGCCTAGGAGCCGATGGTAGTACTAGCGCTGCCTGCTAACCCGGTGCCCTGCTCAGCTGCTCCAACTCGCACTAGACGCATGACAGCCGCAAAGTATCGTGGCCTCTTCAAGCCGGTTGAGTCTGAAAGCTCACGTTCAGCTCAGCGACATCAGGTCATCGCCCCTGCTCCCACATGGAGGTCTACTGCAGATGAGGAGGATTATGTGCCATTTGTACCCACTTCACCAGAAGATGGTGAGATATAGGAGCTTAACTAGGAGTAGGTCATTCACAGTTGGTAGAGCTCACTAGTAAGTAGTGTTTTGTAGTGAGCAAGTAGTGCTTTTGGTTCCGGCCATAGGCATGGGTGGCTGTGATGGATGATGATGTGATTTAACGCATGGTATTGTGCCGTTAGTTGCTTGATTCACTCAGCCCATGGGCTTTGTATGTTTGTGAATCGACTAAGGCTTGTCCCATGTTTATGTACTGTAAGACTTAGGTGTTTCTATGTGGCTTAATGGATCTTATTTGTGCTTCGGTTGACATTTTATTTGGAATTTTTTTCTCTGTTCCTGGGCTGTTTAGATTTCATCCTATCAGCAGTCTAGTAGCACTAGTTTATACATCCTTATGCACATAGTAATCGGAAGATTGTTGTACAGGATGACTGCAGCACGGACCCGTTCTGCAGCACGAGTGGCTCAGGATGGAGATCCCTCTGAACCGCAGCACCATGGTCAACCCTAGCAGCAACGGGGTGCACAGGGTGGCCAAATAGGCCCCTGCCCAGTGCACCTGCCGATGGACAGCAACCCGGTCCTACCTTGGCGGAAGTGCTCATGTTGGCCGAGCAAAACCGCATGGCACAAACTCAATTGCTTGAGAGGATTGAAAGGAACACCGCTGCACGTGGTGCAACCGCACAAGCCATTGGAGGAGCATAGCACTTGGGCAACAATCAGCCATCCAAGTTGTTTGATTTCCACCGCACCAAGCCGCCCACTTTTGCCCGTTCTGAGGATCCACTTGATGCCGATGACTGGCTGCGTACAGTAGAGAAAAAGCTTGACTTGGTTCACTGTGACGATGCTGAGAAGGTGGCATTTGCAGCAGAACAGCTTCACGGCACCGCTAGTGATTGGTGGAACAATTACCGTGCAATACAACAAGAAGGCCATGTTGTAACGTGGAATGAGTTTAAGGGAGCATTTCGCAAAGCACACATCCCAGCTGGTATCATGAAGATCAAGAGGAAAGAATTTGAAACTCTGAAGCAAGGCAACTTGTCCATGAGTGAGTACCTCCACCGCTTCAACCATCTTGCTCGCTATGCCACTGCCGACCTACCAAATGAAGAAGCAAGAGATGGAGAAGTTCCTGGAAGGACTAGATGAAGAGATGCAGCTGGCCTTTGAGCCATTTGACTTCCCTGACTTTCCCACTTTGGTGAACAAGGCCGTTGGATGGGAGCACAAGCATCATGGCATAGTGGAGTCCCGCAAACATAAGTGGGCTGCACGCAAGCCAGCAGGAGGGATCTCCTCACAGCAGCGTGTGTGGCGTCCCGCAATTGTTCGGCCACCGGCACCAGCGCCGCAAGGTATCCAGCGTCACCACAAGCAAGGCCACAGCCACCAGCCCCTCGTGTGCCTCAGCCGCCCCCTCTCTCGGCTGCACAACAAGCTACTGACTTCAGGCCGGTAGACTGCTACAATTGTGGAGGGTACGGGCATTACTCCAATTGGTGCCCGAAGAAGGTACCTAGTCCAGTTCAGTTTTGCGCCTCCACCGCTCTCAGCGGACCAATAGCACGTGGGATATGGCCGTGGAGCACACCAGCCCGCAACCCAGCCCCCAGGTTGCTCAGAACTTGGGAGGGGCACGGTTAATCATGTGGCTACCGGAGGAAGCTCAGGATGCGGCCTGATGTGGTGCTTGGTATGTTTCTCGTGAACTCAGCCCCTGCAATGGTTTCATTTGAATCTGGAGCTTCACATTCTTTCATATCCAAGTATTTTGCTACAAATCATCAAATGAAAGTTGACACCCTAGTTAACTCAAATGATAGTACAATCACCTGTGTCAGAATTGACAACAAAACTAGTTTGCACCGATATTACCATTGTTATCAATGGCAATAAGTTTTTGGCAAATTTGATTGTGCTTGGGACACAAGGTTTAGATGTGATACTTGGGATGGATTGGCTCTCCAAGCACAAGGGTTTGATCAACTGTGAAAGTAGGTCCATCACACTCACAAACACATTTTCTTAGGTATATTTTGTGTGGCTATATTTAAGGGTGACAAACCTACCCACCTTAAATGGAATCTCATCCTTGAGATTCGGTCGTGCTGGTGAAGAGGTGTGGATAGGCAGACTTCAGTTCATCCTCTCATTCCCATGTGGCTTCTTCCTTTGAATGATGGCTCCACTATACCTTATAGAACCTAATCACCCGTCTTCAGGTGTTCCTTTCACTGATCTCCAAGATCCGAATTGGCTTTTCCACATAGGTGAGATCTTCTTGGATCTCGATCTGCTCAAGATCGGCCTATTCTGCTGGTATCCTCAGACATTTCTTCAGTTGTGACACATGGAACACGTCATGTATACCTGCCATTGAAACTGGGAGGCCCAACTGGTATGCAACTTCGCCTTTACGAGCTAGCACTTGGTAGGGTCCCACGAAACAAGGGGCTAGCTTCCCTTTAGTTTGAAACCTGTGTACTCCTCGGAGTGGTGTGATGCGAAGGTACACGTAGTCTCCTTCCTCGAAACTCAGATCTCTGTGATGGTTGTCGACGTAACTCTTCTGCCTAGACTGACCTGTCTTTAATCGTTCCCTGATAATGGCCATTTTCTCTTCTGCCTCTTTGAGTGCACCGGTCCCAAATACCTGGCGTTCACCCATCTGATCCCAGAAAGGGGGTGTATGGCACTTTCTACCATACAGGGCTTCAAACGGTGCCATCTGCAAGTTGGCTTGGTAACTGTTGTTGTACAAGAACTCGGCATAGGGTAGGCTCTTATCCCATGTCCCTCCAAAGTCCAACACACAAGCCCTTAGCATATCCTCCAATATCTGATTGACCCTTTCAGTCTGACCATTGGTTTGGGGATGATAAGCTATGCTAAAGTTTAGTCGAGTTCCTAGTTCTGCTTGTAACTTCCGCTAGAACTTGAAAGTAAACTAGCTAACGGTCGGATACAATCCTCTTGGGTACTCCGTGTAGGCACATTATACGAGCCATGTAAAGTTCTGCCAGTCTTTTACCCAAGTATGTTGTATGCACGGGGATGAAATGAGCAACCTTGGTGAGTCGGTCAACGATCACCTAGATTGAGTCAGATCTTGAAGATGTGCAGGAAAAACCGGTGATGAAGTCTATCCCGATCTTTTCCCACTTCCACTCTGGGACTTTGAGCGGCTGTAAAAGTCTGGCAGGCCGTTGGTGTTCTGCTTTGACTCGCTGGCAAACATCACAAAGTGCCACGAATTCTGCGATTTCTCTCCTCATACTGGCCCAACCAAACTTCGTCTTGAGGTCTTGGTACATCTTGGTGCTTCCGGGGTGAATGGAGTACTGAGTCTCATGAGCTTCCCGGAGTATTAAGTCTTTGAGCTCCTTATTCTCTAGGACGCACAAACATTCACCCATCCATACTGTCCCGTTTTCATCTTCCATGAAACCCTGGGCTTTTCCAACTCTCAATTCTTCTTGAGTTCTGTAATCTTTGGATCATTCGCTTGTGCCTCGCGAACTTGATCGAAGAGTGTAGGCTGGGCCTCTAGGGCTGCCACGAATCCATGATCGACAATACCCAAGTTCAAGTGTTCGAATTCCTGCTACATTTCCTTGCACAATGTCTCTGCGCGAGCAGTGTTGCAGTAGCTTTTCCTGCTCAAAGCGTCTACCACGACGTTGGCTTTACCCGGGTGGTAGTGTATTCCCACATCATAATCTTTAACCAGCTCCAGCCACCTTCTTTGACAGAGGTTCAGGTCAGGCTTGGTAAAGATATGCTTCAGACTCTTGTGGTCCATATAGATCTCGTTGCGGTTACCGATAAGGTAATGCCACCAAATCTTCAAAGCATGAACCCCTGCAGCCAATTTCAGGTCGTGCGTTGGGTAGTTGCCCTCATGGGGGCGTAACTGACGCGATGCGTAGGTGTCATGCCCAGAAATTCAACGCTGAAATTCTGAACATTCATGTGTAATAAATCCCTGTCCAGGAGAGCCAGGGTACACAAAACCAAGTTGCCATACAGAGTGCGTCTTACAAACAGAGTGAAACTATATTACATAAATGCAGCGGAAAAGATAGATTAAAGTCTATAAACATCTGACCAAGCAACAACTTCCATCCCACAAGCACCTTGATGGCGCAGCTAGCCTATTCCTCAGGACGATCCTCGTCGGACGCGTACTACACCACTGAGAGGGGGAAAAGGGAGCAAGGCTGAGTACCACCCATAATACTCAACAAATCACACCCACAATTATGCATATGCACGGGAAGCAAAGATAGGCTAGGGATTGATTTGCGTAAAAGCAGTTGCAAACAGTAGTAGTTCGCAAACAATAAAAAGGTTGATTAATTGGACAATATTAATCCTCCACTGATTAAAATTACACCATGTTAACCAGGCCGAACCATCCCTTACTGGTTAACGTTACACCACGTTAACCAGACTCCACTGATGAACGCTACACCACGTTCACCAAACTCCACCGATTAACGTTACACCACGTTAACCAGACTCCACTGATTAACATCTCATGCCTAGAAAATCAACACCGAAATTCTAAACATTCATGTGTAATAAATCCCTGTTCAGGAAAGCCAAGGTACACAAAACCAATTTGCCATACAGAGTGCGTCTTACAAACAGAGTGAAATTATATTACATAAATGCAGTGGAAATGATAGATTAAAGTCTATACACATCTGGCCAAGCAGCAGCTTCCATCCCACAAGCACCTTGACGGCGGAGCCAGCCTATTCCTCAGGACGATCCTCATCGGACGCGTACTCCACCACTGAGAGGAGGAAAAGGGAGTAAGGCTGAGTACAACCCACAGTACTCAACAAATCACACCCACAATTATGCATATGCATGGGAAGCGAAGATAGGCTAGGGATTGATTTGCGTAAAAGCAGTTGCAAACAGTAGTAGTTCGTAAACAGTAAAAAGGTTGATTAATTGGACAATATTAATCCTCCACTGATTAACGTTACACTATGTTAACTAGGCCCAACCATCCCTTATTGGTTAACGTTACACCACGTTAACCAGACTACATTGATGAATGCTACACCACGTTCACCAGACTCCACCGATTAATGTTACACCACGTTAACCGGACTCCACTGATTAACGTTACACCACGTTAATTCGTAAAAAGCCTTCCCTGATCAACGTTACACCACATTGACTAGGCCGCACTAGTCAACATTACAGCAGCTTAACCAGGCGCCATTGATGAACGTTACACCACGTTCACCAGTCTCCACCGATTAACAATACACCACGTTAACTGGTCTCCTCCGATTAATGTTACACCACGTTAACCGGACTCCACACCATCCTCCTGAACCATACCAGTTCCATAAAGCCAAATTAATTAAGTAAAGGTGAGACTAATCACGGTGAGTCCTGACCAACGTGCACATAACCGCGGGCGCAGCTATTCGAATAGATTTAACTCTGATCAGAGGTGTACAACTTTACCCACAAGACACAGCCTCACACACGTTTTCGTGCGCCGTTGCATCACCACGATACCCCGTAATAGGCTGTGACAGGACCGCTCATGCAACCTCTCCCAAACCATCCACACCACACTGAGGTTGCACCTCCCAACAGGACACCCCATATTGGCCAAGCTACCCCCCTTGTGCCACGATAGATCCGGCAGCCGATCAACCCTACCCCGGGCCGACCCAACTCCATCACGCCCACCCTCTTCTTCGGTGCCTAGGAGACGGAGAAGAAATGCTACAAGTCCAACCATTACCCATGCTGGCTTGTGGAAAGTACGAGTAATGGCCCAAGTGGTTCCTGTGAACCGGTCCTTAATTGCCATGGGTGCGACAAGCAGAACCATACACCCATAGCCCACCATTTAGGTCCAATTTTAATAATTTAACAGTAGCCTATCCAAAGTTCCATTTTTCTGACATTGAGTCGAATAAAAAAAGATAATATTTAATTTCCAGGTGAGCTATGTTGCTAAGCATGGTTAAGCATCCTAGGAATAGTAATCTAATCATATTATTACCCAAGTGACAAGGATTCAGGTTTCAAAACTAAGGCAAAGTCCTATCATTATATAGGTTATAACCCCTCCACATGAAATAATGAAATAATAAAGTTTATTTAAGTAAACAAAGCATTTTAGCGACAAACGGGTACAAAATGATCAAGATTACAATGCGACTTGCCTTGCTCTGGCTCGATGTACTCCGCTACGACCTTGTAATACCCAGAAGAGTCAGTGGCGTCGGATTCTATAACAAACAATGCACAAACAATTAAAAAAAGTACATGTGGGCAAGCAAACATGAGCTAAAAATATTTTTAATGAATTCTTGACATTTTTCTGGATTTAATGAAATTTGAATGTACTTAATCGGAGCTCGTATGAATTAGTTATGAATTGTTGAAGTTTTACTGTTATTTCCAATACAAAATTAATTACTAAACCATTTATTGCGCAATTATCCGATTTAATGCGTCACTGGAGCGGGAAGCTGGCGCCGATAGGTGGGCCCCACCGGTCAGTGGCACGGAGGAGAGCGGCACACGGTGGACCGAGTCCACCATGGCCCAACGGGAGACGGCCACACGGCGGGGAGGGGCGTGCCCGCGGGGAAGCCACACGGCCGGTCCAGATCTGCCCCGGGCAGATCGGATGGCCCAGGAGGAATGGGGCTCGCCCCCGCTGGTGCAGCCGCGCCATGGCAGGGCGAGCGGCCCGATGGTCACTGCCGGAGACCATCCGGCCCGGTGGAGGACGGCGCGAGGTAGTAGGGAAGACGAGGAAGGTGATGGGGTGCTCACCGAGGGCTCGCGGCAACCGAGCATGGCAAATGGCACCGAGGAAGAAGAGTTGGCAACGGCGGAGGCACTGGATGATGGCGAAGACAGCGTTTCGGTGAGAATTTCCGGTGATGGAGACATGGATGGGGTTGAGAGAGTTCTAGCGAAAATGTAGGAAGCAATTAGGGCCAAAATGACCGAGTGGATCGACGGGGAGGCGCAGCCAAAGGCCGGCGGAATGGCTTACTGAGGGAGGTAATGGTGGAAACAGACCTCCAGCGGCGTAGAGGTCCTCAGAGGCGGCGGCCTAGCTTTGCTCGGGCACAGTGGAGCTGGTGGTGGTGATCCAGCGGTCTGGCGGCGTCTATGGTTAGGGTGCACGGGGAGCTTCGGTGTTTGGGGGAAAAGGTGCGGAGGAGTGTGGTGGTGGTTTAAGTAGATGCAGGAAGGGCGAGATCGTGGCCGTAGTGGCCGGATTTTGCGAGTTGAGGGAACGGCGGTGATGGCGGGGCGTGCGAAATCCGCATGGGATCATGCGCGAGAAGGACGGGGAACGTGGGAAAACGGCTTGGCGACCTCGTCCGCGGAGTTTGAACGCGAGGCGGGCGGGGGCGCCAATCGAACGGCGGAGGGGATTTTTCCCCTCCGTCCGATTTGGACGGAGGAGAACGACGAAGCTGACAGGCGGGCCCGGCCTGTCAGTGGGGTGGGGCAAGAGAGCGCGGCGAGCTGGGCCTGACGGGCGGGGCCCGAGAAACAACGAGAGTCAGCGGGGAGGGGCGGCTGACGGGTGGGCTCGCGGGGGGGTGAGATGCGGGCGCGGCCATGCGAGCAGGCCAGAACAAGAGCGGGCTGGCGGCCCAACGGCAAGGAAAAAGAAGAAAAAGAAAAAAAAGGAAGAAAGAAGAAGAGGAAAAAGATGTCCAGGGCGAATTTAATTCCGATATCCATTTTTGATTTATTAAAAATAGTTCCTGTGCTCTAAAAATTCCATTAAAAATCCAATTAATATATTTTGGCAAGAGGAACATAGGAAAAATGTTCCCAGCCACAGTAGCTTATTATTTTGCATTTCACATATTTAATTAATTCCTTTAACCATTTTAATTTAATTTCTTGGGACTTTTTCACAAGTATTATTTTTGTGTGGCTAAATTTAGGGTGTGACAAACCTACCCCCCTTAAACAGAATATCGTCCCTGAGATTCGGACGTGCTGGCGAAGAGATGGGGATAGGCGGACTTCAGTTCATCTTCTCGCTCCCAGGTGGCTTCTTTCTCTAAATGGTGGCTCCACTGTACCTTGCAGAACCTAATCACCCGGCTTCTGGTGTTTCTTTCACTGATCTCCAAGATCTGAATTGGCTTCTCCACATAAGTGAGGTCTTCCTGGATCTCGATCTGTTCCGGATCTACTTGTTCTGCTGGTATCCTCAGACACTTCTTCAGTTGTGACACGTGGAACACGTCGTGTATACCGGTCATTGAAGCTGGGAGGTTCAACTGATATGCCACTTCGCCTTTACTGGCTAGCACTTGGTAGGGTCCCACGAAGCGAGGTGCTAACTTCCTTTTGGTTTAGAACCTGTCTACTCCACGGAGTGGTGTGACACGAAGATACACATAGTCTTCTTCCTCGAAGCTTAGGTCTTGGCGACGGTTGTCGGCATAACTCTTCTGTCTGGATTGAGCCGTCTTTAAGCACTCCCGTATTATGGCCACTTTCTCTTCTGCCTCTCTGAGTGCGTCGGTTTCGAATACTAGGCGTTCACCCGTCTGATCCCAGAAAAGGAGTGTACGGCACTTCCTGCCATACAGAGTTTCAAACGGTGCCATTTGCAAGCTGGCTTGGTAACTGTTGTTGTACGAGAACTCCGCGTAGGGTAACCTCTAATCCCATGTTCCTCCGAAGTCCAGTGCGCAAGCCCTTAGCATATCCTCCAATATCTGATTGACTCTTTTAGTCTAACCATCTGTTTGTGGATGATATGCTGTGCTGAAGTTCAGTCGGGTTCCCAGTTCTGCTTGTAACTTCTACCAAAACTTGGAAGTGAACTGGCTACCACGATCGGAGATGATCCTCTTGGGTACTCCGTGTAAACACATTATGAGAGCCATATATAGTTCTGCTAGTTTTTTACCCTAATATGTTGTATGCACTGGGATGAAATGTGCAACTTTGGTGAGTCGGTCAACGATCACCCAGATTGAGTCATACTCCGAAGATGTGCAGGGCAAACCGGTGATGAAATCTATCCCGATCTCTTCCCACTTCCACTTTGGGACCTTGAGCGGCTGTAATAGTCCAGCAGGCCGTTGGTGTTTGGCTTTGACCCACTGGCACACATCACAAAGTGCCACGAATTCTGTGATTTCCCTTCTCATGCTGGCGCACTAAAACATTGTTTTAAGATCTTGGTACATCTTTGTTCTTCCGGGATGAATGGAGTACTGCGTCTCATGGGTTTCCCTAAGTATTAGGTCCTTGAGTTCCTTATTCTCTGGGACGCACAATCGTTCTCCCATCCAGACGGTCCTGTTTTCGTCTTTAGTGAATCTTTGGGCTTTTCCAACTCTCATGTTCTTCTTAAGTTCTTTAATTTCTGGATCATTTGCTTGTGCCTCGCGAACTTGCTCAAAGAGTGTGGGTTGGGCCTCTAGGGCTGCCACGAATCCAGGGTCAATGATGCCCAGATTCAAATGTTGAAATTCCTGTTGCATTTCCTTGCACAATGCCTCTGCTCGACCCGTGTTGCAGTAACTTTTCCTACTCAAGGCGTCTGCCACAACATTGGCTTTCCCTGGGTGGTAATGTATCCCCACATCATAGTCCTTAATCAATTCCAGTCACCTTCTTTGGTGGAGGTTCAGATCAGGCTGGGTGAATATGTATTTCAAGCTCTTGTGGTCCATGTAAATCTCACTGCGGTTACCAATGAGGTAATGCCAGCAAATCTTCAAAGCATGGACCACTGCGGCCAATTCCAGGTCGTGTGTTGGGTAATTGCCCTCGTGGGGGCGTAACTAACGCGATGCATAGGCTACAACTCTACCTTCTTGCATCAACACACACCCTAGCCCTTGGCGGGATGCATCACAGTACACTTGGAAATCCTTCTTGGGATCTGGTAAGATCAGAACCGGTGCTGAAACCAACTTCCTTTTGAGTTCTTCAAAACTGCGGTTGCACTCGGCTATCCAGACAAACTTCGCATCTTTCTTCAATAATTGTGTCATAGGTCTGGCAATCTTCGAGAAGTTCTCGATGAACCGGTGGTAGTAACCCACAAGTCTAAGAAAACTCCGCACTTATGTTACTATCTTTGGCGGTTTCCAATTGGTGATGGATTCCACGTTCATTGGGTCCACGGCAACTCCCTGGGCAGTGATGATGTGTCTGAGGAACTGCACTTCCCTCAACCAGAAGTCACACTTGCTAAACTTGGCGTACAACCGGTGCTCTCTCAACTTCTCAAGAACCAAACAAAGGTGTTGCTCATGCTCGTCCGTTGACTTCGAGTAGATCAGGATGTCGTCGATGAAAACTACCACAAACTTGTCCAGAAACTCCATGAACACCTTGTTCATCAGATTCATGAAAAAGGCAGGTGCATTCGTCAGTTCGAAGGACATAACAATGCACTCGTACAACCCATACCGAGTGGTGAAGGCTGTCTTTGGTATATCCTCTTCTCGGATCCTCAATTGATGATAGCCTAATCGCAGTGTGGGAGCCATGGGCCCCGGGTACCTCATTACCAGCACATGGGCCACTCGGATAGAGGATGGGCCAGATCATGTAATTAGAGATAAGATAGCACCCGGCAGGCTGTGCCTTGTACAATAAGGAAACCTAGCCTTAGTCGGATAGGATTCTATCTCTAAGAAGGAAGTCCCTTGGTCGTATCCGACTGGATCTTACCATGTACCTCTGTCCCCTAGTATATAAAGGAAGGCAGGGCGCCCCATGAGGGCACGCAAGATCATTGATCGCAAAACCACCTCAGAGGAATAACACCTCAACTGGACGTAGGGTATTACCTCACATCGAGGGCCTGAACCAGTATAATTCTCTTGTGTTCCTCTGCAATCCACCGAATTCCAGGTCGCCGAGTAGCCCCATAATATTATTGTCGGTGCAAAGCAGCGACAGTTGGCGCTCCAGGTAGGGGCCCGGCGAATTCTTCATCAACAGATTCGATGGATCCCATCAACGGAGTCAAGGGCAACAAGTTCTCCAATGGAGACACCATCACCTTCGGGAGTCTTGATTTCGTCGCCGATCAACTCGGCAATCTTTCCTTGGCTGAAGCAGATCCAATCTCGCCAGCCGAGGAGCCAGCCGGCGTTGCGCCAGTCGGCCCCAGGGACGTCGCCATCTCCTTCGACGATCTACCACGACAGTCCCTCACGTCGCCAGACATCGGGACAACTCTCCTTCGGAGTCCGACTCGCGCTAGGCCTTGAGCCAGCGCGGGTTAGGCCAAGAGGGGGAGAGATCGTCAATCTCCCGTACGGATTCGGCGACGCTGGCATCTACACCCGCGCAGCAGACCGACCTCCAGCGATTCAGTTTGGACACGGTCATGAACAGTTTCAGATTGGATCTAGGGAGTCGGAGTCGTCCTAACTTCGATAAACTACTCGGAGTCCGATACTAAGTCGGATGGCGGTTCGAGCACCAACTCGGACTCCACCTTGGCAAGCTTCCTCCTCCCCTGCGAGATCTTCATGGCTTCAGCGCCACCTTCCGAGGTGCGCCGACTGCAAGAGGAGCACATGAGGAGGCGCGCCGACTACAACAAAGAGGAGGCCAACCGACAAGCTCGCAATGACGGGCTTCGACGGCTGGGCGAGCGCCCAGCAGCAGATCCTCCAACCAAAGTCGGCGACCACGACGTCTTCGTCACGCCACAACAGAACGTCGTAGCTGCCGCAACTCTGTTGGACACGCTCCAGTTTGGGCCCGGTCATCAGGCCACACCAACTATCGCCAAGATCAAGGCCGATGATTACTGCTGCCGCTGCCAGCAGCAAGAACAGTCAGCAACACTCACATACCGACCCATCGGACGGGCTCTCCAGCGGCGGAGTCATCTGCATCAGCGCGACGTCGGCGGCCGCTCCACCGGTAGCACGAAGAGTCCCGCAAACAACGCTCGGCACACCAACTACGACAACCGGCGGCGTCACCAATACGACCGCCGACCCAATCAAGACTCCGAATGACGATTACAACGATCTTCGCCACACCCTAAGGCCCGGCGCGAAGAACGCGAAGAGGATGAACGCCGCCGACTGGAGGATGAACACGACGCTTCGTCTCCACTATGACGCTACACCGCCAAAACCGAAGCAAGTCCTCACGATAACGAAGGCAATTACCAGCCTTTACTCGGCAGTTACAGGACGTCTGCTAGCCAGTCGGCTTTAAGCCTACCAGAATCAAAAAGTACGACGGCAAGACCAACCCAGAGTCCTGGCTCACCGTTTACGTCCTAGCAGTTCAGCTGCTGGGGGCGACAGCAGAGCCATGGCCTAACTACCTCCTAGTCGCATTAGCCGACTCGGCGAGGACATGGCTAAACAGCGCCTCCCAGTCGGTCGATCGTTCTGGGGACAACTCAGGGAGCGGTTCAATCGCTAACTTCCCATGGGACTACACGAGACCGGCTTCCGAGCACGACCTTTACAGTTGCATCAGAAAAGAATTGAGTCGCTGCGTGAATTCATCAAAGGTTTCCCGAGAAGGCGCAATCAATCCAGGCCTCAAGACGGGTCGGTCATCCGCGCTTCCGCAAGGGAGTAAAAGCGCCCCGTCATCGAAGTTCTCGG